>CALNHX010006952.1:0-80947 GCA_940337035.1 Agriotes lineatus
TCCAAAGCAAGCAAATGAAAATGTCTACTGACGTTGATTGTGTATCAAGGAAGAGTGAAGAAAACCCCAGAGATCCGAAGGGAAACTTGTGAAATCATTCGTGTACATATTATCTTGTTAAATGAAATTAAATTCCTTGCCAAGAAGTGGCGAGATTGCGGATGGAGAAATGGTGGAGAATAAATTGCGGAATACTAAAATATCTGCGTTTAGCAAATAGCATTAGAGTTCTTACGTTTCTTATACTAATATTCAGTCATTTGTAGTGAAATATACAAGGTGGCTCACAGCCAACTGCCAGATTTTCACTGATAGTAACTTTAGATAATGGATTCCCAAGATATAAATAAAATACAATTTAAAAGCACAAAACTTTCAATTTTATTTTTTAAATAAAATATTCGGGAGGTGTCGCCTTTCAACAACAATACACTGTCTTCAATATTCTGTAAAATTATTGAAAATTCTAATTTATAAATCTGGGTCTATATGATTAATGTCATTACAGATGGCGTCTTTCAGTTCACTAACCATTCGCGGGCGATTTGCAAATACGTGTTCCTTCAAGTATCTTCACAAAAAGAACTGATAAATCTGGCGAAGGCGCAGACCATGGGATATCTTTGAAATGCAAAATAACTCTTATGGAAAAGTTGGTTTTGCGTCTGTGATACTATACTTCGTTTATTAAACAAATAAAAAATTTAAATTACTGGAAGGAGAATAGACTACAAAAACCTATTTGTACGTTACAAGTTAAAAACTTGAGATAATTCTAAAAGTATTTAATTTTATTTAAATTGAGCTGTGTACAACCAGTTCACCAATAGCAACATTGTATTCAAATTTAGAGCCCATTTGTGGGTGGTTAAACGTAGTACACAAGCATCTTCAAATTTCCTTATCCAGCACATTGCTACATTACGAGATGGAACTGGACCACTTCTACAAACATTGAAATGTCTTTAAAACATTCATTGTGTCGTGATTATCATTCTAATTTTGTAATAAAAACTAATAGTCTTTTTACTATGGTACTGCAAAGTGATTAATTTATTCGGATGTTGTGCCAAAACTGCATTAATTTTATGGCATTTCAGCATGTAAATTTTTGGTACCGTAATATTCATGTAAAACTTGTCAGTCGGCTGTGGGCCAACTTGTATAATCTGTAACATCTTTTTCTATATTTCTTCCATTATCTCCTAAATTACGAGTATCTTCTCAATAAAAACAATTGGGGACTTCAATATTACTGCTATCCTGTTGATATGGTGTCAGTATGTTTATTTAAGTGGCCAATTTTTTGTGTAATATAAATGATATTTATTTTTATTCAGAAAATACAAAACTGGATTTCGCCAGTGTAAAAATAAATGAAACTGCATTACCAATATTCAAGCAGGTACTTGTGTCTCTATTTACATGTTGATGTCATTACTCTATTATAATAACTATTAAAGTTAATCAATATAGATTTTACATAATGATTTAAAAATAAGAGAACACTTTAGACAGTTTACTGCAACTACTGTTAAACGACCATTAAGATAATATATGTTAAATTCACAATGGTTTCATTGGCGCAACAACAAAATTTTTTATTACACTTGCATCATAATACCTGTTTAAAAAACTGAAAAGCGTGTGAAATCTCAACATTAAAACACTGGAGTGCTTTAAAGTTGCTATAGAAACAATGACGTCATCATTTTTAAAGAAAGTTGTACCGGGTGGCCATAAACATCTGAGATCCCGGTAGCCATGGAATTAGCTACTTATAAATGTTGGTTAGCGTTATATTTCAATTACGATAAGTATTGTTACCTATGTAATGTTATAAAATGCAATAAGAGGAGGTAAATGTGCCCCGGATTCTGCAGTTTACCCTACTACTGGATTATAAAAATCTCCTGTTCTAACTCGATTACTTATTCCAATCTGTAATAATTTTTGACAGATAGGAATTTTAGGTGTGATGACATTAATGACATTTAGTTTAGTTGGATTCATCACTTTAATAAAGCGGTGTTGATTTCGAAGGTAATGTGATATCAGATATTTATGGCCACCCGTATTTGTAATTTACACATGTAATTAGTAAGATATAACAAACAGTATAATTTTTATTTTAAATAAATGTTAAATGTACAATTGTTATTATTTGATATGTGGATTCCAGCAGTTTCCAGCTCGTTATTACTTGCTTTGGTTATCGCAGGATCACCAGTATTAACTGACAATGATGACGTAGTAGTCGTCCCATTAACAACTCCAGCAATGCACTTCGAAACTTTCAATTTGTTCACGATAGATTCTTCAATGTAACTAGCAGCAACCGTCGAAGATCTCCAACCTACTTGACGCTTAACCTCATCTACACTCATCCCTCCATTTGCCATAATCGTTGCAGATGTCCGCCTGAAAGCATGGCCGGTGTATCTCGCAGAGTCCGGAAGTTTCAAAAAATGTGCTACAAGAGAAGGGCATTTGGGTGTTAATCCCAACAACTTGCTTGATGCACTTCCCATTAGCGTACTTCAAAAAAACCCTATCTGTAGCTACATTTTTGGGACGTAGAGAAAGATATTTGTTAAACAACTTAACATACTCTATATTAGAATCGTCAATGATAGCAAATTTTCGACCTTTCTCAGTTTTCGATGGACGAATGTTAATGATTAAAGCAGAACCTTCGTTTTTAATATCAGACATGCGTAAATCCCACATTTCGTATCTTCTGCATGAACCAAACACACCACAAATAGCGACAACCTGAAAAATGAAGTAACTGTCACTTATCTCTTTCAAAACTATCGTATATCAGTACCTTTAAAAACAAGAAAATGTCATCAGGAGCTTGAACGAAAAATCTACGAAGCTCTTCCTCCGTAAAAACGAAAGACTTTTTAGCTTCATAGCCTTTATTCACCGCCTTCATAAACGCATGTAGCTTGTGAAAAGATGCCAGATCCACTCCCTTTCTGAGTCGCAACATTGCTTGTAATTTTGAATATATACACCATAAAGTAGACGATTTATACACACTAGACTGTCATAAAACATAAAATATGAAAAACAAATAATTAGAATTGTAATCAATGTTACCATTTCCATCATGTAGGCAAGCATCAATGATTCATTTACACTTTTCGAATTTTTATTTTCCATCCACATAAGTAGTTTTTCATATGAAGGGTACAGGGGAAAAAAGATGAACGTCCAAAAAAGGCCATTTTGAGATAAAGATGCGAATTCATAGAAAAATACGTTAGAATATAACCGAGCATTTAAACCAGGTAAAAACAATGAGGGTCGCAAGTTACAGCGAATTTAAATTCTACTGTACAGAGGAAAAAAGATGAATGTCCTTGCGTTGTGGTGAACAAAGATGAATGTCCACTGGGGCACATGTGTTTGGTACAGAACTTGTGTTTTTTTCTTTTAGTCTACCGATATCGGCCGTCAGTAGAACAACTGTGTGATATTTGTGTAGTTATTAAATTAATTATTTGATAACAAAACGTAAAATTACGGTCCCTAAGTGTTGATCTATTTAGTTACTTCTACGACAACAGTGAGAAAGGTGAGTAAACTTAACAGTTTGGTCTTGTAGTGATTGGAATTCAATAAGGTATTTTCATTTAGGTTAATCGGAATGAGTGACGACGAGGGGGAAGAATTGTCTTTAACTTTTAAGAAAAGGGCCTCCTATGGGCGAATGAGAGACGTTTCAAAAATACTAAGACTACAGAGTCATGAAGCAGGCGTTAGTTGTGATTGTACCAGGCTTAAATGCTTTGAACGTAATACAACGAAATCTTGAGGTATTACCTGATGGTCAATTTGAATTACCTAATCTGAAATACCACGAAGGACTTCCTATATCTTTAATAAAGTACCAAAATCTCCAACACTTGAGAAGGTTTTGCGATGATCCTAGTGTAAATAGTTATTTTGAAAATTTACCTTATGGTGATGATGTTTAATTTAAGGTATGATGTTATTATAATATTAATGTAATAAATTCAGTTCCGACAAAAATGCCCGAGTCATTCTTTGAACGGCCTTTTTTACCCGTTTTTTAAATTTTTTTATTATATTATTATTATTATTATTATCTGTCCTTAGTTTCTCATCAGTTGATGTTAAAATCTTCTTTTCCAACGAGCTAGTGCCAAATTAGAATAGAAGTGCTATTGAGTGTTATGAAGGAAAGACCGGAGTATGTTACATGTTTTATTATTGTTATTATTATTATTATTATTATTGTTGTTATTATTAATGTTATTATTATTATTTACTACTACTACACTTCGATACATTTTAAAATTAGTACTGTGTTCTCAATTTTATGCATTTGTCACTTGATTACTTTGTGTTGCCCCCTCATAAATTATTTTTTCGTACGCCTATGGCAGTCAAATTGGTATAGTCGTTATACACAAAAAGAATAAACATACATATATATATGCAGAAAAAAAATTGGAATTCTAAATATTTGTAGAACCAAGATGTAAGTCTCCAAACTTTAAAAATCGTTTTTCTCAAAAACTAGTTTTTGTGACATTCACCCTTTTACCCCTGTACCCTTCATATTCTTTACAATAGGCATCTCTTGATTTCTCCGGAATCAATCTTAATTCCGCTTTTTCGGCCAGTTTTTGAATTTCCCGTGGAATGCTTTCTACAAACTGATCCATTTTTTACCGAACAATTTTCAAAAACACCGTATCTACATAGCAACGTAAACAACAAATGCTAACCAATCTCCATATCAACGACATGACGTCATTGCACAGGCTACCTTGCGAAATGATAAAAATTCAAAATTAAAATGCTGATTTGAAATATGAATTTCAGTTCTATTTCTCGAATTATGATGCAATTGTAATAAAAAATAGCGTATGATACGCGTGTAGAAGTGCCTTTAAAGCACTAGCGCCGTTAAAAGCACTCCGCTATCGCGTCGTGCTTTTAAACTCGTCGCACGTGCTTTAAAGGCTTGCTTCTACACTTGTATCATAATATACTATTAAATTCTTTGATGTTACCTGTAGTTTTTTTTATTGCATTATAGGAAATATTGTTTTACAGTTCGCTAATAATAATATTATTGTTAATAATACCTATAATTAGTTTGGTACAGTCATTTCATAAATATTTCTACCATAACAAATAAAAATTCCAGCTTCAAAGTATGTTTAAGTCATTTCAACAATATTTTACAACAACGCATATCCATAGTTTGAAAATCAATTTTTATTGCTACTAAAACATAATGCAGACCATTAGAAAATTGTATCTAGTATACAATACAATTTATTTATCTACGATCATGTAAAAAGTGCCTACTTTCTACACCGATATTAGTGTAAAAAGTTAACTTTTAGTACACTAGTGTTATAAAAATTTTATTGCACGCTAATGTCAATAAGAAATCTATGATACACTAATTTTAGTGCAAAAAGTTAACTTTTATTACACTAGTGTTATAAAAATTTTATTGCACGCTAATGTCAATAAGAAATCTATGATACACTAATTTTAGTGCAAAAAGTTAACTTTTATTACACTAGTGTTATAAAAATTTTATTGCACGCTAATGTCAATAAGAAATCTATGATACACTAATTTTAGTGCAAAAAGTTAACTTTTATTACACTAGTGTTATAAAAATTTTATTGCACGTAAATTTAAAAAATACAAAATGAAATACATACTTTCGTAAAAGATTATGATCGTAGATAAAACGTTGTAAGACACTCTTGCAAAAAGGCTCTTTATTGCACTCATAGGTCTTAGAATGCTCGCTAACGCTCGCATTCTAATTTGACCTATTCGTGCAATAAAGAATGCCTTTTTGCACTTGTATCTTAAATAACTATTATTCCGCAATATAATTGCGCCGGTGCCCCACCTTGCGCTACTACAAACACCGGCCTGTAACATGTATCTAATATACTTACAGCATTATCATAACAAAATGTTCTGTAGCTGATGGGTTCTGTTTGGGTGGATTTTATAAAGTACGATAAATTACATTCTTATAACATCTTGTAAATAATTGTATCTACTCCAGTGGGATAAGTAACTCATTACGTCACTCATTTGACACTATTTCCGTTAGTTAATGAAACTCATTACACCACTCAGTTATGTAATGGCTTCATTGCCTAACTGAGTGGTGTAATGGCTTTATTACATAACTGAAATAGCGTCAAATGAATGACAAAATGACA
Source organism: Agriotes lineatus (assembly GCA_940337035.1). Taxonomy (NCBI): domain Eukaryota; kingdom Metazoa; phylum Arthropoda; class Insecta; order Coleoptera; family Elateridae; genus Agriotes; species Agriotes lineatus. The sequence continues at coordinate 6,243 of CALNHX010006952.1, forward strand.
TTTGCCTACTAAAATATTTTTGAAAATGACAGATCTGACATTTCTCTTAATGCACTTTTCTCAATTTTAGGCAGTTGTAGATAACATTTTGTACAATACATGTGTGATAATGCATTATTAATATACTTGTGTTCTTACATAACTCATGCTAGGCACTAGTTTGTAACTTACACACACGTATACTAATGATGCCCATATCTCACTTGTATAGTAAATAACTATTATTAAGGGAATCTAGTTTTTCTGTTAATTTCTGCTTCTTCGTCCTCCTTCATTTAGGCTATGCCTGCTTTTCTTTAACGACAGTACAGCTGATTGCAAATAAAACTGGGACAGCTAATATGTAATATTGTAATATGAAGTAAAATAACATATTACATACTCGCAATTATGTTCCTTTTCTTATGCTTCTATCTTTAATAGTAATTTATGTATTCACCTACGGAAATATAAGTTAGAGAAAGTTTCACACGTTATTAAAAACGCAAAAAGTAGTCTCAAGACTTGTCCCACTTTTATTTGCAATCAGCTGTACATCAGCAATTCCAGAGTGTCTCCGTTGATGTCGGTATCCACCTCTCCTTCTACCGCTTTGGAGGGCGTCCAACCCTTCTTTTTCCTTGAGGGGTGTTAGCTCGAATTATTCTAGGTAAACTGTCAGTGTGCATTCTGTCGATATGGGCATTCCATTCTTTCCATCTGGTTTTTTTTATTTTCCATTTTTTTTATTTTGCACTATTGGTGTATTTCCTCACTTGACACTCTGTCTCTTAAGGTTTTCTAGACTATTGACATTAACGTTCTCATCTTTGTTGCTCTAGCCTTTGTCTTGTTCTGCTTGTTTTAGGTAGCGTTTCTGCTGCCTAGGTGAGTAGTGGTCTTATGGCTCTCTTATACCGGGTGATGATAAATGATTTTCCATCAAGTTGCCTTTGAAATATTTGTTGTAAAGTAAATTTTTTTTCTATAATAATTTTCAAGGTCAACTTTCTAGGGGATAAGTTGCATTCCTGCAGGGTTCCTAGTTTTAATAATGTTGGTACATAGATTTTTAGTTCTTTTCTTCCACTAAAAAAATGATTGTCATTTTGACAGATATGTCATAATTTAATATCGCTTGCTTCATTTTTGCATTTAAAATATTTCTGGGTTTTCTTTTTTTAACCGATTTTATTGATGATGATGATGATTCCATGTTAAAAAAAGAAATTTGTCAAGAGTTTAAATTAAGAAACTTTGACATTCAAAATTGACACATAACCATAATTTTGAAAAAGTTCTACCAACACGAGGTATAAAAATTTCCTAGCGTTTTAATCACATATCTACCAACATTGTAACACTTTGACAGTTATTATAGAAAAAAAAACGTACTTTATGTATAATATGTTTGTGGCACTGCAAGTCTATGTCAAATTCGAGATTAGTAGGTTAGGTTTTGTTTGTTATTAGACACAGACTGCCCCTCCTCATAAGGCGGCCATTGCACTAGAGAAATTGGTGGATTTAGGCTTTGAAGTGTTGAAATACCGGATTACTCCCCCGACCTGACCCCTTCCGATTACCATCTGTTCCCAAGCTTCAAAAACACCTCAAAGGAAACAGATTTTTGAGTATCGAGGAGGCCTAATCAGCTGTTGACGAGTGGTTTGCGACACAATCTAAAGATTTCTTTGGCGGCTTAAAATAGTTAAAACACCGAAGACATAAGTGTGTAGAGCTCAAGGCGAATATGTTGAATAAAAAAATGTAAACTCGTACCTCGTTGTTTTCTTTACAGAGCTAGAGACTTTTCAACACCCCCTCGTAACAATGCGGTAGCCGTTGATATTTTAGCTACTTAGCTACAGATTTGAATTTAATCTTCTTTAGCTATATCAGTTGCAGCTTTTATCAAGAAATGAAATATGGTACATCAACATCGATTCTTTAAAATTTAAGTTGTTAAAGAAACAATCCCTTAGCTGTATGCGTCAATTCGGTTTAATAATATTTACTGGAAGTAGCTCTTAGTGCCAAAACACATTTTTTAATATGAAAATTTTGAGATCACATATATTTTTAATTAAAGGAATGCTGGAATCTAGCAGATTTTTGTTGCAGCTTTTGCGAGATATCTAAAAAGATAGTCATTTAGTACCACTAACTATTACTGTTAATGTGTTGCTATTTATCTCATTGCGACATTTACCATTTTAGTAGAATTAGCAGTCAAGTCAACGTAACCATCTAAAAAATACACATCTTTTTTATTTGCACTATAAGTTGGATAGTTTGTATTTCATTCAGAAGTCTACTAAACATTATACATTTCATCAAATGAAATTTCATACTTTGCTGATCTTATAGAAATCTTTATAACTGTTAATTCACAATCTGATGAGAAATCAGATTGTAATGGAGAAATACCTAAGCATAAAAAAGAATACGAAGCATTTAACAATTCAAAGCATTGTAGCAGGAAGAGAAGAAGAAGAAAAACTTTATTACTAAAGTGAGCTGCCTGCCCAACACAGGTTGCATAAATACACAGCGTACTAATCAGTCAAATGACATGAATTTAGAAATAGAGGTAGTAATGTTATTAACAATATATATGAGACTTAAGTATATTAATAGTGTCAATTAAAACTTGTTCAGCTAATTCCACTAAAATATTTGAATCTAATTTAAAATCATCGAAAATTTTTATTGTATTCGCACCTATCGTACCACGAGCACCAAACCATAGTATTTAATTTATGAATTATTACGTGGCAAAAAATCTGTAAAAGGCTTTACCCAGAACTTCCCTCATCGACATTGTGACACTAAATAATTTTAAAAGTCAAATTAAGTTAGGAGTAAAAATATCTTTACGTTTCTAATAAATTAAATAAATTTTCAAATAACAAAAAAACGTTACCGGTGGTCGAATTCGAAGGGCAGGCGGACCGCGTATGCAGTCCCAACGTTTTGTGGGATATTGCAAGGGAACGGGCTATTTCTACCTGAAGTACGGAGCACCGACCCTTCGAATTCCTGCGTTGCAGCTGTATCAACTAACGCACTAATTAGTTGCTTCTTTTTGTATCGTACAACAGTTATTCTGCATTTATTGGGGCTCATTTTTGATAAGAATGAAGCATGCGCTATGTACAAATTATTACTTGTATTTATTGCTAAGTTAAATAAAAAATTAACAACATTTTATTTTTTTAACGTGCTCAGCCTGTATATATTTGTCTGAAATTTTCTCGGTTTCTTGCCAGGTAGATATACAATGTGTATGCAAATTATTGTCTTCCACTGAAAAATAGTTTTCAAGTTATACCGCCAACAGACAGACAGACAGACAGACGGAATTGAGAAAACCTGTTTTTCGTCATCTAGGGACCCTGAAACATGAAGATCTGGAGAAATCTTAAAAGGTGATATTTTCGAGATTACAATACTTCTTTCGTCTTTTAGACGAGGGAAGTAAAAAACCAATCAGTTCATCTTTCAATGATTTTTACTTCCCTCGTCTGAAAGACGAAGGAAGTGTTGTAATCACGAAAAAATCACCTTCCGCGATTTCTACAGATTTTCACATTTCAGGGTCCCTAGATCACGAAAAACAGGTTTTCTCAATTCCGTCTGTCTGTCGTCTGTCTGTTGGCGGTATAACTCAAATCTATTTGTCGGAGGAAGATGATATTTTGCATACACATTATACAGTGCGATTGTAAAGTTTGGAACTATCGAAATATAGCTTTTATCAAATGTTTTTGAAATAAATCCTGGAACACGTCAAGTTTTATTTTAAAAAATACATATTTTACTATAATTGTCACTTCTAGATTGTCTTTTGTTTTTGAGTTATGACGTTCGCGATAATGTTTTTAAATGGAAACGCTAATTCTAAATGTCGCGGTAGCTCTGGAAGTGATAGCGTAAACTACCTCCAAACAAAGAAATCGAATGGGAGGGCTTGTTTGTAAGCGCTGAATTCGAGTAGCATCACCGATAAAATTTTTATTTTTGGTTTAACTGAGATACAGGAAAGTAACAATTTGCACTTTACTTTTGACGAGAATCCAACAAATACGGCGTAAGTGCTCTTTCTGCATTATAGCGTAAGAAGTGTCAACAAAAAGAAGTTCTATTTAAGCCAGCCGGGACGCACTTAGTCACGTTTTGATCCCTGTCGCAGGTAGAAATAGCTCGTTTCCTTGCAATGTTCCATAAAACGTTGGGACTGCATAAGTGGTTCGCCTGCCCTTTGAATTCGACCACCGGTAAGGTTATTTTTTATTTGAAAATTTATTTAATTTATTATATATATATACGAGTATATATACAATATAGACACGTGAAGATATTTTTACTCCTAACTTAATTTCATTTTTAAAATGATTTAGTGTCACAATGTCGACGAGGGAAGTTCTGGGTAAAGCCTTTTACAGATTTTTTCTTTAATACATGTTATCGCGAAAAAATCGCTGTTCCACTAAAGTTATACTTTGTTCAAAAACTTTATATATCAATATAACGGCAGAAGTTGTCGAGGAAAACTAAGTTTGTATACATTCTCATTAGATGTGGCGGGAGTATGGGAGAGCAATTTCATTACGGTGGCGCAAAATGCTCCCAACTACGTGGTTAGTCACAATAAATCTTGGCAAGGATAACATCATATGTATATGAATTTTTCGTAATCAAGCGTTGTGGATCTTTATATGGCTAATATCTTACATATACAGCAGCCGTGCATTGTACTGGACGTATATGAAGCAAAATGTAAATTTCCGACTGGCAAGGGTAGTCATAGTTATCAATTGCTTACTGGTTCATTAAGATCAAGCGGAGTTTGCTAATTACAGAATGATTAAGCCATACTAATACAAGCGTGGGTATCCTGTTATCGGAGACACTAAAACAGTAACGCAACATTTGTTATCGCGAGTGCAATCGCTTTGATTAGAGAAGTCGAATGCTTAGGTTATCAACTTAGTTTGTGAACCATTTCTGAAGCAATTAGTTCCGGGACATGGACATTTCATTGTTTCTTAGTAGTTTATTTATATTTTGGGGTCTTAACTTATTTCTCCGTGTTTTATTGAATGTAAACATTTTTTCTCATTTGTACGAAATTGGGATGCAGTTTTTTAGCATTTCCTCGTATTTTTTGCGTTTCAATGAGTTATAAAAGCAATAACATCGTGTAGATTGTGGCAGGTAGCCTGGTGTCAGAGTTTTCATGTTGTTATAGCCTAACTGTAACAGTGCATTTCCAAGTCTTGTACTGACATATATTTCCCAATATGCAAGTACATACCACTAAATTTTATTATCTGCTGCCTTCATTAGCTGCTGAGTCATTGCTGTATTATATTTTATAGGTACCACTAATTTTGAGCAACTTGTATACTCATATTTTTAATAGTACATTATATTATAACATTGTACGTAAGACGTAAGTGAAATTAGTAATTGCATAGTAAGACGCACGTGTGCTCAAGCGCAAGTGTGATAATAATTATCAAGAGTACTATAATGGAATTTCACACACGTGGGTATACGACGTGTTATCATGCAGTAGTATCTTTATACAAAAAGTACAAAACAGTACAAGCTGAATTAAATGAAGATTCTGCCGAATAAGTCGAGCAAAAATAAATATCGTGTCACCATTGCATTGGTGTGAATTATTAATTGTTTGTTACTTCGAAATAATATAGTTATTTATGCACCAAATGAAGATGTTGATGCCCTTCTGCAGGCGAGAAGCTTACAAGCCCGAGGATTTATAAGTCGCCCATGGGCATAACTCTCAAGTAATGCCCGTGGTGCACACAAAATGTTATGTCTTACTAGTGTTATTTAATAACTTAAATAATGGATCAGAAAGTGATCATCCATTGCTGTGTAGGTGTCGACGCATCGAGGTATGTGACTGGTCGCTAACGATTAGCGGGCATTATGAATCGTAATGCCCACATGACTTGGCGTTATGAATTATACTGCCCGCTCAAAATGCCTCGGCTGTTATGAACTTGTTTAAATATTCCGTATCACAGATATAAACAACAATTATTGTACTAGTAACATATAAACTTATTTTAATCACTAAAAATTATTGCATAAAGTAAGTCAAAACTGTAAGATTAGATATTTATTGAATGAGTGTGAAATGTAGCATATTAGTCACAATTTGCTTGAGTGGCTGATATGTATTCCACGTAAGTGCAATACAACGTTTTATCCAAAACCTGTCTTATTATATTTAAATCATTTAATTTATTTCTGATTTTTTTGACACTGACATGACATTTGATGTGCTATTAATAAAATTAATAAATGACAAATAAGCCTTGTATTAGTTGCTATATTAATATGCTTATTATGAATAGATGTAGGGCAAAAATAGTGTTGCCTGAACGTAAACAAAGCTGAGGCTATTCTACTTCTTTCTTTTTGTTTCTACATTACGCTTAAATAGCGAGTGGTATATTGTTTTAGTAATTAGTGAATTATTCTTATAATAGACAGACAATGAGTACTTCCTGTTTGACCACAAGAACGTGTTTCCCATATATACACTCATTCATATCCCACCTGCTTTGATCTATGATAAAATATTGTATGATACGAGTTGCAAAAGAAGTTTTCAGGCACTTGACACCACTCCGCGTGCCTAAACACTTCAATTTAGCAACTTGTATCATATATTGCTATTTATTACCTTTCATCGATTTAAGTTTTATTATTTCTTGTATTTATTTTTATTTAGTAAATTGTTTAAAGTTAGTTAATGGATCACCTCATATATTTACATATTTATTCAAGTATTTTCTAATGGTGTATTACAGAAAGTACTTTCCGAATAAACGATTACACATTTAATTAGAAATATTGTTATAATCAGTACGTCATTTACACACTCACCGGCACGAAAAACGGAGCACTTGCATTTTTTGATTAGATTTAAAATTGTATCCCTTTGCGATGTTTATTATTAACATTTATTATTATACATTTATTATACATTTAACATTATAACATGTATAATAAATGTATAATACTAAATGTAATAATAAAACATCACAAAGGGATACTATTTTAATCTAATAAAAAAAGGCAAGTGCTCCGTTTTTCGTGCCGGTGAGTGTAGTTTTTGACTCAAGTTAGTTAAGGCACGTGCCAAGTGCCAACAATCCAAGAAATATTATTTTCGTTATATGAATGTTAAGGATATAATTATATGGCACCCTTCCGAACTTCTTACGTCAAGAATTTTAAATTTAAGCAAAACAAATAATATTCATATAGTCATAATATTTTTGCGGTTAGTAAATACGTGCTTAAAACTGTTATAGATAAATCATAAACCATAGGATTGTTTTACTGCAATCACTTGGCGGGTATATTTAATGAAAATAGTCTGTTACAACCATGAACCGTATGATCTATGAACCGGCACATTATTTGTCATCATTTTTTAAAACTCTGTTAAGATGTTAAGAACATTTTTAAATTATTGAATTATTAACTACTTCTTTACAGCTATTTGTGCAACAAGTGCTAAAAGTGAATGTTTATGCACGAGACATGAAAATAATGAAACGAAGCCGAAGGCTGAGTTTCATAACATGTCCCGTGCGTAAACGACTTTTAGCACCCGTTGCATACAATATTTTATCTACGACCTTAATTTTACTGTTATTAATCCATAAATATGATTTAACAAAGGTTTGCATCTACGACACTTCTAATTTATGTCATAATAAACAGTAGCCCATTGCCGCACGGGCGAATGTTGCGAAGCCAGTACTGTCAAGATCAGTTACGAAATGTAATTATTAATACTCCACATCTGACTGTATTCATTAAATAACGCTTTAATTATTCAAAAAACACTTTAGCTGTAACGCAAGAAGCAACTAGAATAACTTTACAACTTCACTTCCAGTTCGAAATTGTAGTTTTATAACCTCACTTCACTTTTAGCCCATGTGCTAAAAGTGAACCGCTGATTTCTATAACCACGGTAAACTATAAAACGTAACTTTTAGTGAAACAAGCTAGCTCTAAAAGGCCTACTTTTAGTAGTGGTCGTAGATAAAAATATTTATGGTCATATTTTGACATGTGTGTATACCTACAGAATGATTGTTTTTGTAGTTTAATCATGCGGGTAATTTCGCATATCTTTTAAAGCGGTATTACAGGGTTTTCCGATTGCTTTCACCATGTATCAATTGTGTTTCACTATTTGTCAAATGTAATTTATATTTATCAATATTGACAAGTATTTGGAAAGAGGGAAAAGCATTTGAGATAAAGTAAAACACAATTGATATATGGCGAACAGCAATCGGAAAATACGGTAACCTAGTTAAATTCCGTTAAAGATACAGAATTTAAAGTGATTAATATTTTTCAAAAAATAATAATCCTTTTGTGATATATTAAATAATTTTGCCTACACTATAATTGAGAACATAAATTAGAAAACTATAATTGAGAACATAAATTAGAAAAGCTATATTGTTTGCAAAGACGTAAACACCTGAACACGAATTGGTTTATTTTATTCGCATTATCATTCGTTTATTGTTTTTTTTTCAAAGACATTTCGACGATGTTTTAGCTTGAAAATAAATTTTAACACTAATATAGAAAATTCTTGAATGTACAAGAAACCTCCCCGTAATTTGCTCAGTCGCCTCAGCCGAAAGTTTTTAAATAATTCAGTTTAATGATTTTTGCGATCAAAGTTTCTATTTTATTTCAAATACTAGAATACCTACAGGAGAATAATTTATACTTAGAATTTCTAAACATAATCCATTATATCATTTATTGCCATGCTTAATGCAATTTTAACTTCACCTCACATAATTGCTAGTAGATCATAAAAGACTTGTCTGGTGCGTCATAGTTCTTATTCAAAAATGAATTTCCTATCCTTTACCTAATAGAGTTTTCTGTTTATTGAAGCTCAGTTAAAAATTTCCTAATTAGTTAGGACAAATTATTAAAATGATTATTAGTATTATAGAATACGGTAAGACGCCATATGTGTCTGGTGTCTGTAGTCGTTCAATCAATACGTAGTACAAAAACTATCAAGTTAGTTAACAATAAATAGCAAAAACCATTATAATCCATGTGGTCCCAATTTAATATATACAGAGTTCCATAAAAAGCGTTACAACCATTTAAAATGCAGGAATTACTTTGACTTCTTAACATACTGTTTAAGAAGTCAAGTAAGATAATTAAGTTTTGGTTAAAAACATAAATAATAGTTATAAACGTCAACCTTCTCCGTTGTTTTCAGATATGTCGTGTATTGAACATGGGACATGATGGGATCTAAGATGTCTACTTTACCACAACGCACGGTTGAAGAGCTACTTCATCTTTAAGTTGCCTGTTTATTTTTGGAAGTCAACAATTAAATTTGGTTAAAAACTGGGTTGTAGTGGATTTAAAGATTTGAATTTCTATTATACTCCATATACTACATTGGTGATTTCGATTGGGTATACAAGAAGCTGATTCAATAAACCGCTTTTTGAAATTAGGGTATTACGTAAAAGGACTGTGACTGCAGCAAAATGAAAACTATATGTCGGTTTTTACATATGTTTAGTAGCTTAGGGTGTGCTCAGAGGCAGTACAAAAAAAATTGATAAGCGCACATAGGTTTTGAAGCTGTGGTCATGATTTTGGCTGAAATAAAAAATAAAATCAAATAAGATGGCCACCAATTTGTTTCTAACGCCTCTACTCCTGTGATATCGGTCTAATCATTTTGAAGACCGATCAACACTGCTGAACAGAAATAAACTTATAATAGACGAATTTATAGATCAAGTGATTTCTCTATGGTGCTGCCGGTAACACGTTACATTTTGTACACTGCAGACTACGTATGAGAATATATGAGAAAAAGAAACATTCACTACAACATTGAAAATAGACGTTGATCTATTAGTCCAGTCACTATGTCTAAAAATAAGGCCTTAGCTGGAAAGTGAAGGGAAATTTGAAATTCCTTTTTTGGGGTGTTTGGGGGGTCCAGCAAAGCTTAACTTCAAGTTGTCGACCAAAATTTCTATGTGCTATTTCCGCCATCTTGATAAATGAGTACGTTTGATTTTTTTGCGATAAATCGGTTCCCGTTAACACTACATAAAAATAATGTAGACATCTTTGTAAGAATTTTGAATGCTCTACAATTTATGTTCTATTACTTTTCACCTACGAGCGATATTTATCGAGATATCGAACGCGAAAGGAGAGCGTGAAAGGGTCGAGATTTTTTTTCGAGCTTCTGGGCTTGTGTCCCATTTATCTTTCTATTTAGCGAAAAAGTAGCCATTATCAAACTTCTAGAGGTTACAAATAGCTTCAATTTGACCTATTGTAAATTGAAGGGCACAGGGGTAAAAGGTGAATGTCACAAAAACTAGTTTTTGAGAAAAACGATTTTTAACGTTTGGAGACTTACATCTTGGTTTTTTTTCTGCGTATATATATATATATGTATGTTTACTCTTTTTGTGTATAACGACTATACCAATTTGACTGCCATAGGCTTACGAAAAAATAATTTATGAGGGGGCAACACAAAGTAATCAAGTGACAAATGCATATAATTGAGAACACAGTACTAATTTAAAAATGTATCGAAGTGTAGTAGTAGTAAATAATAATAATAACATTAATAATAACAACAACAATAATAATAATAATAACAATAATAAAACATGTAACATAGTCCGGTCTTTCCTTCATAACACTCAATAGCACTTCTATTCTAATTTGGCACTAGCTCGTTGGAAAAGAAGATTTTAGCATCAACTGATGAGAAACTAAAGACAAAAAAAAGGCCGTTCAAAGAATGACTCGGGTATTTTTGTCGGAACTGAATTTATTACATTAATATTATAATAACATCATACCTTAAATTAAACATCATCACCATAAGGTAAATTTTCAAAATAACTATTTACACTAGGATCATCGCAAAACCTTTTCAAGTGTTGGAGATTTGGTACTTTATTAAAGATATAGGAAGTCCTTCGTGGTATATCAGATTAGGTAATTCAAATTGACCATCAGGTAATACCTCAAGATTTCGTTGTATTACGTTCAAAGCATTTAAGCCTGGTACAATCACAACTAACGCCTGCTTCATGACTTTGTAGTCTTAGTATTTTTGAAACGTCTCTCATTCGCCCATAGGAGGCTCTTTTCTTAGAAGTTAAAAGCAATTCTTCCCCCTCCTCGTCACTCATTGCGAATAACCTAAATGAAATACCTTATTGAATTCCAATCACTACAAGACCAAACTGTTAAGTTTACTCACCTTTCTCACTGTTGTCGTAGAAGTAACTAAATAGATCAACACTTAGGGACCGTAATTTTACGTTTTGTTATAAAATTAATTAATTTAATAACTACACAAATATCACACAGTTGTTCTACTGACGGCCGATATCGGTAGACTAAAAGAAAAAAACACAAGTTTTGTACCAAACACGTGTGCCCCAGTGGACATTCATCTTTGTTCACCACAACGCAAGGACATTCATCTTTTTTCCTCTGTACAGTAGAATTTAAATTCGCTGTAACTTGCGACCCTCATTGTTTTTACTTGGTTTAAATGCTCGGTTAGATTCTAACGTATTTTTGCTATGAATTCGCATCTTTATCTCAAAATGGCTTTTTTGGACGTTCATCTTTTTTCCCCTGTACCCTTCAATTGATATGCGACTAAAATTACGACTTGTAGAGCGGGCCAAAGTTGTCAAGTCGGCGCTTAATTTTTATTTCATGTATCGTACTACTACATAAATGGCATAATAAACTTCATTGCATTACGAGAATCGTCAAATTTCAAGTAGCCAGTACGTAAATTGATATTTTTGACGTTTTCTGCTATAGAACATCCGTTTAGAAATAAATATTTTGTAAACGTGTTATTTCTTGAGATTACAATGGGTGATTGTTTCATATATAAAACACATTTGATCAGAGACGTTTATCTTGGCCAAAGTGAAAGCTGTGAAAACTCTTTTAGCGGCGAGCGTGAAGAGGGGACACGATGAACATCGGTCTATGTTGGAAAGAGTGGATAATGTAAGTGTCCATAGAGCATGCTACAAGAACTATTGCAATGAAAGACTAGCCTCCATCGCTTCTCGACGAAGTCAATCTGCAACAGAGGAACCCGAAAAACAACCGAAGTGTGAACCTTTATTTGATTTAAAAATAATGATAATGATTTTAAATTTACTAAACATATTTCAAAATGTCTGCAAAAATCATATAGTTTCTTGAAACTTATTTATCAAAATCGACAATTTTTAAGTGTAAATGTGAAAACCGTTTTGTGTAATGCATTAATCTGTCCTGTTTTGATTATTGTGCCGTTGTTTATGATTCACATTTAAGTAGCTTTAATATTGCTAGAATTCAGAAAATTCAGAAATTATATTTACGCCTCATATTTGGAATACGAATATATGAAAGAATTCCTTATAAGCTGAAAGATTCAAACTGGCTTAATATGAAAGAAAGGCGCTTCTTCCATTCTGAATGTCTTTTTCACAAGATCATTTTGAGTAAATCACCCAGTTACTTATACAACAAAATAAAGTTTAGAACCGACGTACATGCTTTAAATATAAGATTTAAAGGAACGCTGACTCCACCTCAACATAAGTAAATTTTTTCAAAGCGATCGTTTTCTTACAGAATAACTAAATGCTATAATTCGTTACCAAATGTAGTAAAAGGCATATGTACGTCAAAATTTAAAAAAGCTATTTTTTAAAATTTTATGGATAAACATCAATGAATTAATTATTAGGGTCAAAATAACACACTTAGTAAATTGCTATATCACTAAACACCGCCATAGCTGTTTTGTGCGTAATATTTCGCGTGGCGCCAAAGCGTAGATCGTTGGATTTTTTTGTTTTCTTTTCTTTATGTTTTTCACCGGGTTAAGTGGAAGAACAGCGGATAGATCTGTTTTTCTATCAAGTTGAACTTCGCCAAGACAATATTACGTTTAGTCTATATTTTTTCTGTGTAATTTTGTAATAATTTAATAAAGACCTTTATTATTATTATTATTAATATACAATCATATAATGATGTATACTATATACTTGATAAAATATAATGATTCCAATAATGCAATGAAGTTTGTTATGTCATCTACGTAATAGTACGATACATGAAATAAAAATTGCGCGCCAACTTGACAACTTTGGCCCGCTCTACAAGTCGTAATTTTAGTCGCATATCAACTACAATAGGTCAAATTGAAGCTATTTGCAACCTCTACAAGTTTGATAATGGCTACTTTTTCGCTAAATAGAAAGAGAAATGCGACACAAGCCCAGAAGCTCGAAAAAAATCTCGACCCTTTCACGCTCTCCTTTCGCGTTCGATATCTCGACAAATATCGCTCCTACGCGAAAAAGTAATAGACCATAAATTGTAGAATATTCAAAATTCTTACAAAGATGTTTACATTATTTTTATGTAGTGTTAAAGGGAACCGATTTATCACAAAAAAATCAAACGCACTCATTTATCAAGATAGCGGAAATAGCACATAGGAAATTTTGGTCGACAACTTGAAGTTAAGCTTTGCTGACCTCACCATACCCCAAAAAAGAAATTTCAAATTTCCCTTCACTTTCAAGCAAAAATGACATAGTGACTGGACTATATGTAGCGTTTAGTAAATTATCGAAAAATTCCACATATTTTTAGAAAATATGTTATTTACTGCAAGTTAATAATGGTATTTAAGTGTGCGATTTTTAGGCTGGTATTTTACTTTTGTTTTTACAATGTATGTGTCTGCGAAAAGAATATTTGTTTGGGAATCAGCCCCTTGATGCAAAGCCCAAAGCACATCAATAAACACTGCTAATACGTAGTAATAAGTTTCCAAGAACAAATATACGTATAGCTATTATTAAATACCTATAAATAGATGTTAATAGTATACTTATACACGTTTTAGTCCACAGCAATGTGAAGAATATCACCGATCTCCAAGCGCTGACCTCTGGATAACCATTTCCAGATTACTGTAGTTTGAGTTGCCTATATTTAACTTTCCGTATACGATATATTTACCTACTTACTACGGCTTCCTGTGTTTTTAAATTGTATAGTTATATTGTCATATGCGTTGATACAACAATCAATGCAGGCGGTTACATTATAACTTCATTATAAAAATACAACATCTTGAAAAGATAAAAAGTTATATTTTACAAATGACTTCCGAGATACGACCGTGTTACTGTTGAGGTGGAAAAACTCGTTCACTTTCGTAAGGCGTTTTATCAGGAACGTGGGAAGCAGAAGATCACGGTAACACATGTTTCTTTTGAAGAGTTTCTCCTCTGGCGTGGTAGACACGTTGCGTTACTATGCTCTTCTATATTTTACTCCTTACCTTTGCAGTTTCGCCCCCCCCCCCCCTCAGCAACCCTGACAACCCCGAGGTACTCATGCTGGATCTGTACTCTTCAATTGGTCTTCGGTCTTCTTGTATCCATTCTTTTGACCACCTCTTTCTATTTCCAGACCCTGATGCTATTAGAGTAACTCGAGGGATATGGCCTCTATTTTCTGGATATATATTACTACCAAGGAAGGCGAGGAAAATCACCTTATTTATACACATTACTCAGTTTATCACTACTATAGTTTCGTAAATAATCGAATGGTACCAGCTACGATAAAACCCCTACTTCTAAATCTTATTGAAATATATGCACCCAACTCAAATGCAGATGAATAAATTATGAATACTACATCCAAGACGATTGTATGCATGGCAGTCACCCCTAAGGAAAGTATCGATATCAGATAGACTTTATAGTAGTAGATACCGGCTGGCACACAACTATAAGTACCTAATGTAATAAAATTCTAGGTGTAGGTTCAATTTAAGAGAATACATAAAAAATCTGGTGTGATACACGCACACAACTTCCTTTTACATGATCTTATAATTGGTCAAAAATTTGATTTTAAATGTTTAAGCATTTGTCAAAATTTTTAAAAAATTACAAATTCTACAAAAACGGTACAAAATAGAGCGTTAGGTGAAGAGACAAATTTTCCCTATAATTTTAAGCTGAATTCAAAAATGTAATAATATACCGGGTGATTTATTTAAAATAGGAGTTAATAAAAAAATAGAAAAAAAACAAAAGAAACCCATTTTAGAAGTATTCAACTGGAAAATCACCTATCTCACATAAATACACTTTAAAAATGTAATAAAAATGAGAAGTTTGAAAAAAACCGTTAGAGCCGTTTTTGAAAAAATCGAAAAAACTGAAAAACACCTACTTCCGGTTATGCGATTTTCTTTAAAAGCTTGCTGTCGCATCTAGATAGTAGACAAAACTTACATATGAAGTTTCAACGCCATACCTCTTTTCGTTTTTGAGATATTCTGTTCACAGACACACACACAGACAGACTGACAGACCAATGAAAAAAAAATATGTTTTTTGGGTTCAGGGGAGTCTAAAACGAGAAGATCTGTTGAAAACTCAATTTCGAATTTTTGGGGTGAATCCAATACTTCCTTTATTGTAAAAGAAAGTAAAAAGGGCCAAAGTAAAGGTTATCCAAACCTAAAATGGGTGTGAACTAAAAAAAAGCAACCTTAGAAAATTTATACGAAAAACTAATAGACGCGACTACAGAAAAGTGTAAGAAGAAAAAAAATTGAGCACTATCATACAACATTGAAGGCATATTTATTTTATTTAAAAAGATTACTCGACGCTTTAAACTAAAAACTTGGATTCTAAGAAATGATGAAAATGAAAAACATTGGAAACGGCATTGCTCGAAACTATTTGAAAACAATCGACCTGAAGCGCAAAGAAATATAGAAATTAACTATAAAAAACGTGAACTAAGTATAAGTATTAGAGAAGAAGCCAAGTCGGCCATGAAAAGATTAAAAAACAATAAAACGATTGGATTTGACGAAATTAGAGCTGAAATAGTTAAAGCCATGGAAGAACATTTTGTAGAATTTGTCAACAATACTACACAAGCCACTAGATTGAACAAGGTAATTATTTCTACTTTTCTACTGAAAAGGACCAAAATTTAATAGTAATTCAAAATTATTAAACATACTTACTAAATGAACGTGTAAAATCCTACCTTAGCTTTGTATACTTGGGATCCATGATAACTAGTGAAGAATTTTATACACCCGAAATTAAACGGCGAATTGAATTAACGTGGAAACGTCATCAATACCCGCAAGTAAATGCTAATAAGAATACTGGTTGTTCCTATACGTATTACTTTATAGCTCAGATGTATTGAATTTGCCCCCCTACCCCCTACCCCCTGCTAGTTACGCCTATGTCTATAACAGAATCGTGAAATTTTTTAAAGGCGTACAACGTATGCACTACGAAAATCTTGAAATACTGGTCGTACATAGCAGAATCCGGGAAGTAAAAGACAAGAGACGCTCACCAACGAGGTGGACGAAAAACAGATATGTGGTTAAACAGTTGAACAGGCAGCAATAGCTGCAAAAACCTAGATTGATAGCGCCAAATCACAAAGAACATTTTAAACGCTACGTAGATCAAAGGTTGCGATTTTTCTGATAACAAGAATAAGAAAGCAAAGAAGACCCCTCTGCAATTATTATTGTTATAAATAAAATAATAAAAAATATGATTTTACAGAAGTTTTACAGAAGGCATGCGGAGTACCAGGCACCTTAGACATAGTACCAACCTATAATATCAAAACCTTCCTTCTAGGCCAAAAAGTAAATGGAAGAACGACCTATAAACATGGTTTTGCCCGAACAAGAGTACGCCGGAAATATTCTAAAATCAAAATACAAACTACCAAAAACAGGTGATGTTACCGTAAGATCTAGCTAAACACCAATGCAGTGTGATCATCTTGCCAGATCAGGAAAGAATTAAAGAAAAACATAATAAAATACATTCGTAATGTATCATTAAAATCTGCCAGCATTTAAACTACAAAGGACCTTTACAATAATTATAAAAACCCTATATGCAAATATATTGTTTTCTTCCGAAAATCGATGAATTTTCAACTATTGTCGACAAAACTTTACTACTTTTATTATCCTAACTGAAATATGGCTTCATCAAAACATTACTGACATATTATCATTACCTAACTACAGCTTGTTCCGATTTAGAAGCAGGGAGAGGGAGAAGTATGCATCTATGTTGCCAGTCAATTTGATAACCTAAAAATTACACCAAGAATCAATAATTTAACTGTGTCTCAAATATTGAATCCCTTTGAATTGATATCATCATAGAGGATGTCGAATTCCTTCTTAGTGCTATTTACCGTCAACGAAACTGTCTCCGTCTCCACTAGATTTCGTTTTGACGTCCCATGAACTTTTCATAACTACAATTAATTATGGGCAGCCAATCGGTAACAGTCAGTTTACTCAAACGCCCAAAATAGATTTCACAGTAAAAGACTACAACAAAGCAGATTGCCATGTATAAATACCTTCATAAAAAATGTCAGTCGGCAGTGTTGAAGGCATGCGGTCAAAAATTGAAAACTTAGTTAGTAACGCAGCAAATACATTTTTCCCCAACATTTTCACGAGATAAAACTTGAACTAAATAAGATTTATAAAAGAAAATAAAGAAAAACCGACGTCTATAGGATAATTATCAGTTTAGTCAAAGACCCCAAAACTTCAATACCTACCGGATATTTTTAAACAGTTTCAAATCCAGATTACAAAAAAGAATGTCTGCATATGAAGAAAAAATCGTCAGTAGTAACCGAAACCAAATCTTCAAATACACCAAAAGTGTTATAAATTCAAACTTAAATTAATGACATCTCTCTATTATATCCGGATTCAGGTAAAATGCTAAGTATTGCGTAGATGTTGCCAAACTGTAAAAAGCTATACCCAGAACTTCCCTCGTCGACATTGTGACACTAAATAATTTAAAAAATCAAATTAAGTTAGGAGTAAAAATATCTTTACGTTTCTAATAAATTAAATAGATTTAAAAAAACGCTACCGGTGGTCGTATTCGAAGGGTAGGCGCACCGCGTATGCAGTCCCAATGTTTTGTGGGATATTGCAAAGAAACGGGCTATTTCTACCTGAGCTACAGAGCACCGACCCTTCGAATTCCTGCGTTGCAGTTATATTACTTCACGCACTAATTTGTGGCTCCTTTTTGTATCGTTAAAATTTATTCTGTATTTATTGGAGCCCATTTTTGGTAAGAATAAAGCCTGTGCTACGTACAAATTATTACGTGTATTTATTGCTAAGTTACATCAAAAATAAACAATTTTTTATTTTTTAAGGTGCTCACTCTGTATATATTTGTCTGAAATTTTCTCGGTTACGTGCCAGGTAAATATATAATGTGAACTCAAAATATTGTCTTCCTCCGACAAATAGTTTTTGAGTTATATCGTCAAATAACATAACCTATTTCGTAACCTCGACCAATCGACGCGGCGATGGACAACTACAACAACTAACAGACGAAATTTATTTAGATTTCAAAAAAGAGTTTGATTGAGTAGGTACAAATAAATAGACCGCTTCACAAGCTTGAACATTTAGTGGTTGGAGAAAATCTATCTAAATGGATCGAACATTGTCTCAAAGATAGAACTTTCAAAATAAGAATTGATGGCAATTTTTCTTGTTCATTTCCTGTTCATAACGGCGTTCCTCAAGGCTCAGTGCTTGGTCTCATTCTATTTATAGCCTATATATGATAACACAAGAAAGAAAACAATCAGTGCATGAATTGTCCAGATAAACAATGTAACAGTTGACGATTGACCAATTATTTTAAATAACTGTCCAACGCTATAAGCGAAGATAATGAAGAACTAATAATTCTAAACAACAGAGGAAGAGCTGGAAATTAGCAAAGAGGGAATAATCGGCAAGATCGCTAAATAAAAAAACAGAAAAGCTACGGGCTACGGACGAAATAAATAACGAGCTACTGAAATATGGGTGACAAGCACTCTTGGACGAAAAATATACTTTATTTCAGAAAATAGCTTGCTCGGAGGATGAAACATTGTGAATGAATTATACATATAGACCATTTTGATTATACCGATGGGGCCATATATATGTAACAGCAATGAGGCAACATGAACAAAAAAACAGAATGCAATGCTTGAGTAAGAAAGAGATAAACATAGATACAAATATTTGAGTAGGCTTGACGTTCTTCTTAATTATAATATGTCAACTAAATATGCTTACCAAAATAATGCTTTTGTATGGTTATCTTTAGTTTCTAGTTCATGCCACCTAATTGATGTTATATACATTGTGTAAATGGACATGTCGTACATAGGGAACCTCCAATGTTAAGTTTCACAAACGATCAAAGACGGCCGTGAATGACCGCGCTCAGCACATATGCATTTGTTGCGTCTGTCATTTTGCGCGCGTAACATGCATTCATTTTCATCGTTCTGTGCAAGTTATTTGTGGGCCTGGGTTACTCAATTTTTGCTATATTATAATTCAAGATTGGTTTTCGTTTACAGTACAGTTTAATCTTTGCCCATAGCCAAAATTAACGAACACTTTCCCCCCTCCACTTTTAATTGTTCGCGGTTTAATTCGCGGATTTCGCGGATTTATTTGCGGTTTTAATTTTAATTGACCTAATTAAATTGATCTAATTAAATGACCCAATTAATTCCGCGGATTGCTTTAATTAATTTTGATATTTCATTCATTCATGATCTATAGCTTCTTTTACCTTTCGGTGTCGAGGTAATTTTGATATGTGCTACTGAATAAATTACGCATTAGCTACTGATTAAATTACGCGGCGGCCATTTTTTATTTGCTTCCGGAATTACGCGGCGGCCATTTTAATTTCAATTTTCGCGCGAATATTTGAATTTAAAATTTTTCAGATTTTTTCTAAGTTCAATTTTTTAAATTTAAACTTTCCGAGTTTCGGCCATCTTGGTTTTCTGCGCGCGCACGTCTCGCGGTTGTCGTTTTAATTTAAATTTTCGCGTAAATATTTGAATTTCAAATTGCTGCATCTGTCTCTCTTGTGATCGTTGGGTATTGGCTGTCTCTCCTGCATTCACCGAAATGTTTATATTTAAAAAAATCACTGGCCGACTTGGATTTGAACCTACGACGTTCGTGTTCACACTTAGCTGCAACCGTCTATGCCGCTAGGCCACGGAGGGCTACGGATTTTAAGGTGTATAGCGAAAACCCATTTCACTCGTGCGTCGTCATACTTCCAGATTTTAAAACTAAATATTTCTTAAAAATTATAATTTATAACAGCGGAATTGTATTGTGTATGGTATTAAAAGGTTGATAATAATTAAAAAAAAAATAGTTTTGTAAGTGGTTTTGAAGGAATTAATTATTTTAGTTTACTGCGCTAACAAGTCGATGCTGCTATTAGGCATGACACACGGGTTTGTATAAAACCAACGCACCGGGCTAAAAATGTAACAAGAATCATTCATATTAATTATATTTTTAGTTTAATGTGTAACCCCGGAACCGCCCGGTTATTATCCATTTTTCACATTTGAAATGCTAAAACATGTTTAAATTTATGCTGCTAGACGTGATTACAAAAAGACGTTATAGCCCGGGGGCTGACCTTCTATTTAGTCATCCTCGGTGAACTTTAGGTACGTCACAGTTCTCGTTGTTGGTCGTGCGATGGCGTGTTATTTTTGTATTTTGTATAAAACAATTGTGCGCTATTGCAATATCCCTATTTTGTTTCATATAGGTAAGAAAGGGGGGTTGTGTTGCTTTCAGCTACCGTGTTTCGGCTACTTTTCGATGTTGAATCCGAAGATATCCGAATCAAAGTACTCCCCATGTTCATATTGGTCTATGTGCTTGTTTAAATTTATGCTCAAATTTCATAATAATAGCAATTTTAAACTATGTCTGAAAGGGCACGGCAGCTTTATGGTCAAAGAAATCTGCAAATGCGCCGTCAACAGTGGAAGTCCGCCCGCGGCTACTTAAAATTCGTTCAATCTTCAAGTGGTTTCCGGGTTCCTTCAGAAATATAAATTTTATACTTTTCGGTACAGCTGCCGTTTATAATTTCTACAACTGTTCGATACTCTATACACATCATATTAATTATACCTGACATGATATAGATATGTTATTATCTGACCACATGACGTTCATTTAGGAATAATTAAAAATTTAATTTCTTGTAAAGGAGGGTGTCTTCCTCCCGGCGCGGCGAAAGCCCTGTAATTTTGACGACATGACAGTTTTGTTTGTATGGGTGTATTTAACCCCGTTCGAAAAACTCAACACCGCACAAAACTGGATATTTACAAGAAAGCTGCGTTTTGTTTTCCAACAAAGCTGAAATAAAAACTACGATGTTGAAATAAACGGGTCCCTGTTATATCAATAAAAGCGGTGGTCTCTTTCTTTATTTGTATATATGTATGTATATTTGTTCGCTATCTCTTCCGAAGATACTGGACCGATTAAAATGTATTACTGCTTAAAACTCTGCAAAGTTTTAGACTTATATGGAAGGCCGGTTTTTATGAACAGCCATTTTATAATAGGTGGCCGAAATATTTCGATAAATTGTATTTATGTAGGTAGTTATTTCTATAAAATTATTATAGATCTCTTGGTTCAAAAAACTTCTATCTTAAAACATACAACACTCATTTTTAAGTTAGTTTATTCACGGCAGATCTACTGCTGCAATTTTATGTTTAACCTACATGTTTTTTAATTACGAAAAGAAAAATATCGTATTATTAAAAACCGACGCTAAACATGTGCATTCAAATCTAACAGCATTTTGAGAAGAAAAATTTCAGCTAAGTAGACGGTGTGTATTTTTTTATTACAACGTTTTATCGAAACTATTTAAAAATATTACATTCACGGTAGATTGATATACCGTGTGTCCACAGGAGGACGCACCATAGGGATAACCTAATAGAATAGAAACATCGGCTAATGCTGTGATTGTTTGCTACAATAATAATGTACATATACAGGGTGCCCAACGTAAATGTCCGCAGTTTTAAGCAGGTGAGTATGCAACACACATTATATTTCAATGACGAATGGTGTATGTGTTGCATACTCACCTGCTTAAAACTGCGTACGTTTAAGTTGGACACCCTGTAGTTTTTAACTGTAGTAACAACAAATTTACACCAATGTTTACTATATCGTAATTTTTAATTTTCATAAAGTATGAAGTCGCCTATTTTATCTGAAGACAGTAGGCTTTGCCATTTTTCTAAACTAGGGTGTCTAGATATTGCAACTTATAACAATTAAAATTGTAAGACCCAGTCACCTTATCTTTAATATTGCATTAGCGCTAAAAGGTAAATTATACAATAAATTCGATTGTATTTTGCATGCAAATTTGTCATAATACATTTGTCAGGTAGGTTTTTACGACGTAATCTATTTACAGTACATCATATTTTTTAGCTTTAAGCTTAAATTGTAATTAAACCTATAATCAAGGAAGCTCCTAAAATAAAATTTAATTAAATTTATATTAGGAAGTATTTGCTCTGTATTTCACTATTGTTCAGGTATTATTAATTTCCTTACGTTAGCATTTTAATGTAATACCTGCACAATAGCATGGATGCTCATGCTACGAGCACGTTAATAAAATTACATCCAAGAGGCTTTTTGTAGCAAGCCTGTATAATGAAGTACTTTCACAGCAACTTTTGAAAGCAGATATTCTAAAAACTTAAAACACCATTCAAAACCTGCATTGTTAAATCTTCAAAGTAGCACAAATTTTCATTTTCAAGTTTTAAAGGCAATAAGTTTAAAAATAAACACTACTTCTAAACAGGTATATAAATACACAACCATTCATGGATATCGATTTAATATTCTCTTCATATTTAAAGTAGTATTTTACGTTCCCTTTCTCATGTCGAAGAGAAAAACTGGATACTGTAAACAGTCTTGCAATAGGTTTACGTTTATAGGACTAGTGGAATAGGAAAGAGTAATCAATAGTTTGCTGTTAAACGTAATTTTATACCTGTAAAGTATTTATAAATAACAAAAGTAAACATAATTAAATTATTGTTTCCACATATGTGCACATCAGACAAGCTAA
Organism: Agriotes lineatus; assembly: GCA_940337035.1. NCBI lineage: Eukaryota > Metazoa > Arthropoda > Insecta > Coleoptera > Elateridae > Agriotes > Agriotes lineatus. Next base: position 29,453 of record CALNHX010006952.1, read on the forward strand.
TTAATTTACTGCAAGCATGAATAATTGTAAACTGTAGAACTACAGAATCAAGATAAACAAAATACATTACCCACTAATCGCATAGAATTATAAAATATTTCATCGAATAATGTTCTTTGAAGTACCTACCTAAAAATAGAAGTGAATTACCTAAACGTCGCCTATTGTTTGCATGTCATAGACAGGAATTATTTATTATACATTGTGTATTTCTGACACATTTAATAATTTTCCACATTAACGTTTTTCAACGAAATTGCAGAAAAGGAAACTGGTACTAATTCTTTCATGTAGAACAATAAAAATAATGAAATTGATTTTTAAGAATGAAGTAATGCCCAGGCATGCGTATTTAGCTATTATAGTATCGTGTGTTAAAAAAAAACTCATTCGCAGCATGCCATGATCAAATTGAAGTTTGCTGTAACTTGATATATAATCCATTTAGAAAACTACTACAGTGTCAAATGCAAAATTTTGAGTGTACTTGATAAGTACTAAGTACCTACTATTTCAGCTGTTTGTACTTAAAGGTCAGTAGCGTCTAACTTGTAAGTAAGGTTATGACAAATTATTTGTTATTTTGCTAAACTTAAATATGAATTGTAGTTTTAGTGAATCAAAGTGAAAACATCCTTTATCTAATAGACGTGTCTGTCTGGGACGCTGTTTTATCCGGGACGCTGTTTCAGCAGCCAAACCGTAAGAGATAGAGAAAATAGTTATTAAAGTTATATGTTTGGAATGGTCGTGTCAGCTCAGGAACCGAATTTCAGTCACGTGACACTTACGGTTTTCGAGAAATCACAAAAAGACCGTTTTTCAAATAGAACGCGTATTAAATAAAAACTGTTTCGGCCGCCAAACGTAGCTGCGACCCTCTGCGCCTTAAATCCTCGATCGGTTAGGCAACCACTTTGACACCTTGCAGGTCTGGGTGGTTGCCTAACCGATCGAGGTTTGAAGGCGCGTTAAATGAGACATTTGTCTCACTGGACTGCTAGTAATTTATTAATAACTTTAGTAAGTAATCGTGTATTACATATGCAACCAAATTAACGAAAATGTACTTGTGTACTTGTGATCAATTTCGGTATAAGACCTAGTGCTATCATAGTGTAAATCAACTAAATAACAATTAAAACTTTCTTGCGGTCATATTTACCGCTCACGCTATTCAATATATTATACATATTTCGTCATCAATGCCTTGTATAACAGTGTAAATTGCTGAGCAGGCAAACGCCTAATAAAAAAAATCATTATGTATAATTACTAGGCATTTTATATAATGCCTAGGGATTACATATCGTGTGTTCCAAAAAAAAAAAAAAACTCATTTAGGGTAGGCCTTGGAAAGAAAGATAGAAAATCTAGTCATGCCTCTGAACTTAAGTCTGTAGGTGAATGTCAGATTGCAATTTATTTATGAACACATTTAATTGTATCAAACAAAAATGGAAATAAGATAGCATGTACACATCAACAACGAATGTAATAACCATAACGGTCAATAAAAATTGTTTTTGTTAAGTGTATATTTTTGGGAAAATAATTCAAGGTCAAGATGTAAATCAGTTCTATCTGAGTTGGTAGTTCATTTGTATCAATGGGTATATCTCAAGTTACGGCAAACTTCAATTTGATCATGGCTTGCTGCGAACATACGAGGATGATTTGACGGGACGTGAGACTCGAAATGAAATACATGAGTTAGAGCATTAATTTTTTGTATTTTTCAACATATTCTCCTCATACATTAACACACTTGGACCAGCGACGCTGAAGTGCCATTATGCTTGTTTTGTAGTGATCTTCTTCAAGGCTGTCAAAATATTGCTCCGTTGCAGCAATTACTTCTTCGTCCGTCTTAAACTTCTTTCCGGCAAGGAAAAGTTTGAGCTTCGGGAATAGGTGAAGGTCACTCGGAGCAAGATCTGGCGAGTAAGGTGGGTGGGGGATAACCTGGAAGCGAAGTTGATCCAATTTCTCACGAACAATGCGACTGGAATGGGAAGGAGCATTATCATGACAAAAGAGCACCTTTTTTCGAACCATTCCGGGTCTTTTTTTAGCAATTGCTGCTTTTAGTTTGCCCAAAAGTGCAGCATAATATGCTCCGTTGATGGTTTGGCCCTTTGTGAGATAGTCGATGAGAAGTATCCCCTTCGAATCCCAAAAAACCGTAGCCATTACTTTTCGGGCCGATGAAAACGACTTCGCCTTCTTTGGTGGAGGACTGCCATGATCTTTCCACTGTTGAGATTGGCGATTTGATTCGGGAATGTAGTGATGAATCAAAGTTTCATCGACCGTAACAAAGCGGCGCAGAAAATCAACCTGATTTTTGTTAAACAGCTTCAAATTGTCGCTTGATGTTCGCACTCTTTCTCGTTTTTGATCAGAATTCAGCAAGCGCGGCACCCATCTTGCTGACAGCTTAGACATTCCCAATTCTACGTGCAAAATATGATGTATGCGCTCAGTTGATATGCTTACGATCCTAGCTATCTCGTCGATGTTAATTCTTCGATCCTTCAAAACAATATCATGCACCTGATCGACTGGGGTTGTTACCGTTTTTGATGGTCCTGGTCGTTCATCATCTTCAATGCTCAAATCACCACGTTTAAATCGTGCAACCCAGCGACAAATCGTTGCTTTCGAAGGGGCATTGTCACCCAATATTTGCTGCATATCGGCCAAAATTTCAGTCGTGTTTAGCTTCTTAAAAAACGAATATTGAATCGCACCACGAATAGCGTTTTTATCCATTTTAGGATTTTCCATTTAAGCGTCGTCTTTAAACCGTTGCAATTTTTTAACTGAACGCCACAGATCAACTAAACTTCACTTGTCAGCATAAAAAAGATGGCGAAACTCGAAAATGATGTTAATTTTTACCGCTAGAGGGCACTAGTAGTCGAGTCGCACGTCCCGTCAAATCATTCTCGTATATGTATTACTTACTATATTGCTAGTAGGGCCTGGGAACGGCCGAAAACATTACGGCGCCGACATAGTCTCACTCTGAGTATTACGCGTCTCGTGCGCATGCGTGAGAACTCAAACTCCGCCTTTAGAAACGAATTTTAAACTTGACCACTTTCCCAACGCGCGGACGATGCCGACGCGCTTGCGCACAGCTCACCATATACATTGAAAAGTTGGGTGTCTGTCTCACTTACTTCGTGACCTCCCCACTCATAGCCGCTAGCAATATAGTAGTTATTAAATATATGGCTGCGAATGAGTTTTTTTTTGGAACACGCGATATAATGACTTAAATTATACAAATTGCCTGTAACACATACATAACTGGCACATACCTTTACTCAAGCCCCAGATACACTGTAAATCAGTGTTAGGCTAATTGTGGATAAAAACGGTGCTTAATTTTCGACAAACAATAACAATAATTAATAAGGTAATTAAATCAGTGTTAGGCTAATTTGGGATAAAAACGGTGCTTAATTTTCGAGAAACAATAACAACAATTAATAAGGTAATTATTGAGTTAATACATTCATAACGTAGCTACTAAAATCAATTTAAAAAACATCGTGTTTGTTCTGGCGTATTTGATTTGCTACGGAAGTGTATCGAAAAACATTTTCAGAAATCGAAAACGTAAGTACAAATTGTTTTTCCCCGAAGGGATTGTATCCCCAATGCATTACGAGGATCAAATCCTTTGGGACGAAACTTCAGTGTATAATTTAGTTCGTAGCAGTCAGCAACTGTAATTCTTCTGTGGCAAGACAATTCTATTAACAGCATGATATCAAATAACAACTATGTATACGTCTATAATTTATTGTAAATTAGTAATTACCTTGTGGTAATTTTGTAAATTCAATATTTCAGCTGCTCTACAGGATGTCTCATTACAGTGAGAATAATAGAAAGTTCTGTAATTCTTAGTGGTAGAAAAATGATTTATCTACGATCGTGTCAAAATGTCTACTTTTTGCAAAGCTTGTAGTGGCAAAAGTGACTGTTTATAACACGCTTAATTTTAGGGGTTTACGTTTTTTTCCCACGTTGCCACTGGTGACGTGTTTTAATGACTTATTTGTGTACCAAGTGAGCATTGTTTGTTGTATGCGGCAAGATAACTTGCGAAGTGCAATGAACAGCTCTATCCGACGAGGTGCACACACGATTTTTACGATAACTAACATGATAATCTTTAATCTTTAAAATAAAAATGTTATTCTATAAAATACATTTTACTATTTTCACAAACTAGTGCGACAAAAGTACTTTCTCGCACTAGTACGTCAAAATGTGTGATATGCCAACTGCAATAAAAATAAAGTTAACATTATATAAGGATTGTCGAAAACGGTGTATTAAAACACAAGTTGAATAAGGCAAGATTTTATTGCGACAAGTACGATAACAGGTTTTGTGAAACTATTTTATCTACTTTGCGTTCATACTGAGGCTATTACTGTACTTGTTTGCGTATCGTAATAGACAAAAAGCGATGCTATAATAAAAATATTATTTTTTAAATTTTTTGCTTAAAAAAGTGGCAAAGTAGATAAAATACTGAATGATACCTCGTTTATAAGGCATTTTGTCGAACTTACTCCTTTAGGGCACTCCTCGCTTCGCTAATCCTACCCTAAACCCGTGCGTGCTACAAAATGTTTCTTATAAAACTGGTATCATAATATACTATTATCTACTTTAGTGGTTTGCGGATATTAAAGCACTGTTTTTAGGGTCTGTTAAAGGACTGTTTTTGCATTGTTCTTTTCATATGAAAAAAGCTTCCTTTATTTCAAACAACTGACAGATTGTCATATTTATGAAATGTCAAAATTCAAAGTTTCAGATTATTTTTATGCAAAGCAAATACACTCTTGTATGATATGCGTCGTAAACAAGATTTTAGACACTTGAAGCGGTGTTAAACTCGACCTTCGGCCTCGTTTGACAAAACACGTCGGGTGCACTTCAATTTTACAATTTGAATCATAAATAGCTATTATTATCGGTCTGCTTTGCGTAAAAATAACCAAAAATTGTGTTTTGACATTTCATAAATGTGACAATCTATCAGTTGTCTGAAATAAAGGAGTCTGCTTTAATGTATTTCATGTGAATAAAACAGTACTTTAATATATTCTATAAAAGATTCACTCTATTAAAGCACTATTATTGTCAGTGTTTTAATAGCCACATTAAAACACCAAAGTAGATAATGATATATTATGGCACGCTTTGCAGCAAATTTGAATGTCAACATAACCTAGAATATCTAATACAGTGTGACAAAAAACGTGTCAACATTTTTATATTTCTGTTACGATCGTAGAAAAAATAGCGTATGATACACGTATATCTATTATTACTATTGTTATAAGTACCATTAATGAACGAGCGACGTTCAACTCGTCGCATGTGTTTTAAATTCTTACGTATACTCTTGCATCATAATATACTATTGAGCAATGCACGTGATCCTACCCTTCGAGCACACTGAAAGCGACTAGTTCCTCAGTTACCGATCTGTAGTCAAATAAGGACAATTTCAACATTCACAACTCTCTGATTTTTCAAATTAATATTTGATGGGTGTTTAAAGATGCATGTTTTTATTCATAAACTTTAGGTGTGTATCTCTCTGTCTCTAAAACAATGAAGTGCGAAAAGTGTATGTCTTTTTCTTGGTAGATGGTCGAATTGTCGACACGTTTGCGACGTTCATCGTCTGTGGCAGTTATCGGATGTCCACTGCGTTTTTCATCACCAATTACGGTTTTTTCGGGTTTGCAACCACGAAATCTTATTACCCATCGATTCATAGTAGTCCTATCAACAGTATTGTCACCATAAACGGCCTTTAAACGGCGATGAATCTCAGTAGGAATCACGTTTTCAGCAGTTAAAAATTCTATAACCGCGCGCTGTATAACTCCCGTTGACATAGCACTGGAACACGTCTCTATACTTGCGCTACTAAAAACGAACTGGTGAACGAAACTCCTTCAAACTTGGCAAGCATTTCTGTAGATCATTTTGTTCGCGTTCTACGAGCATGTGTGCATTACATTTTAGCCCACCCTCGTACTTACCGAAGTATGTTTGCAAACAGACAATATACAATGTGTTTGACGGTATACGGAATATAGGGAAACACAAGGGTAAATTTTGTTAATGCCTTAGCACACTCCGCTGTGCAGCGATGCTTTGTCAAATCTAGATCTTATAGCGCGCATTAAATGCTTTTATTTCCATCATCCTGAAGGGTATTTACCAATGTAGAATCTTCAATGTATTTCTTCTTCTTCTTCTACGTGTTTTAGGATTTCTCCTGTTTATTCTACGGACGACGATACCCAACTCTGTCTCCATCTGTTTGGGGGTCTTCCCACTGGCCTCTTCCTGGGGGATTTTGGTCTCTGTTTACTTTAACCAATCTTTCGTCGGACATTCTATTGATATGTTCGTTCCATCCCTTCTTTCGTTCTTTGGACCATTTGACGACGTCTTGTAGTTTGCACTCGTTTCTTATAGATAAATTCGTTTTCCGGTCGTGTAAGGTGCCTCCTACTACTATATTGCTAGCGGCTATGAGTGGGGAGGTCACCGCGTAAGTGAGACAGACAACCAACTCTTCGATGTATTTGGTGAGCTGTGCGCAAGCGCGTCGTGCGCGCGGTGGGGAAGTGAACCTCACGGTCACGGTCAAGTTTAAAATTCGCTTCTAAAGGCTGAGTTCTAATTCTCAGGCATGCGCACGAGACGCGTAATACTCAGAATGAGACTATGTCGGCGCCGTAATGTTTTCGGCCGTTTCCAGGCCCTCCTAGCAATATAGTAAGTAATATATATATATATATATGGATTGAGCGTAGTGTTTTCATTTCAACTGTCCTCATTTTTTGTTTTGTCTTTTTGGTTTCGGCACGTGTCTCTACGGCATATGTTAGCACAGGACGAACTATGGACTTATACATTTTTACCTTGCTTTCAACCTGCATGTACTTGTTCGCCATATAGTTTGTCTTAGGCAACCCGATATGTTTAATGCTTTTATGGATTCTGTTTGTATTTCGCTTAGTAGATTGCGATCACTTGATATTTCTATCTCCATATAAGTAAAGCTCATCACTTGTTGTATGATTTGGTTTTCCAACTCTAATTTGCAACGCAGAGGTTCTTTGGACACTACTAGGGTTTTTGTATTTTCTGTTGATATTTCCATATTATATTGTTTTGCAGTTATATTAAATTTGTGTAATAACCTTTGAAGATTATCTTTATTGGCGGCTAGTAACACCGCGTCATCTGCATAACACAATATACTTATGTTTTTGTTTCCCATTTTATAGCTTGCCATACTCCGCACTTCCTTTATTATTTGGTCCATAGTAAGGTTAAATAGAAACGGAGTTAAAGAATCTCTTACACCTTGTGCAATTTTAATTTGCTCTGTCGATATATTATTTAACTTTACAATAGTTTGGTTGTCGGTGTTAATATCTTCGATGGTTTGTATTAATTTTTCTGGTACATCGTGTTTGTAAAACAAGATAGGTACATCTTTTAGTCTGATTTTGTCAAACGCCTTAGTCAAGTCTACAAAGCAATTCAAATTCAATTGCCTTTTCTACAATTTGTCGTGTGGTAAATATTGCATCGGTGGTGCTTCTGTTTTTTCTAAACCCTTGTTGCTCCTCTGAAATTTCTATTATACTTTGCAGTTTTTTATGGGTAATTTTAGTTAGCAGCTTCAACATGGCGTTGAGCAGGTATATACCTCTATAATTTTGGGGTTGTTTTTGTCGCCTTTTTTGAATATAGGAATTGTTGTACTTAGCTTCCATTCTATGGCACTTTATCTTATTTTACAATATTGTCAAATAATACGTGCAACTCATTCATTAGCTCATTTTCTCCATACTTAATGAATTTATTTATGTACACCATCAGGACCGGGGGATTTCCTGTTTTTTAATTTACTCACTTCATTTGTTATTTCGTCCAATGTTATTTCTACTTCAGCTATTGTTTTACTCCTGGGATTATTGTATTCCCTACTCGTGCATTAAAGTCTCCTATGACGATGTTTCTATAATCTGTGCACAGTTTATCATATATTTCTTGTAGTAGATTGTAAAAATCTATTTTTTCTTGTTTCGGTTTACTTACATCTGGAGCATATATATTTTTTTGTGTTACGTTTATTATGCAATCTGTTAGAATACAAACAATAAGCATAGATGATGACCGATACAGTAACATGGTAGAGATGTGATACAATTGAAACAAATCTTTAGCTCCGGCTATTTGTTTCGTCGTTTATTCATTTCCGGGCCAGCCTGTATATTCTCACATGAATTATTATTCGCTGTATTTCAAACGATATCAAATTTTGTCAAGGGAAAAGTGCTGGATTTGGTTTTTCCGAAATTCACTTGTTATCGCTTTGCGCCAGCGAGCAGCTATTTCGTTGTTTTGCGGGCATTTGATTTTTGCATTCGGTTGAAGTAACTTGCTTCTACGAAGGCTTTCCCGCGTGCTACCACACCAATTTTTAATTAACTTCGTTTGTGAGCTGATGACTAAATCAGCTTTTTGACGATATTCTTCAACGTCATTTTTAAACGCCATTATTAGATGCTGTTTTTAGACGACTCTTTATTTGGGTTTCCTAATTAACACCCTAATCAATAACTTGGACCCGCAACTCCTTTCTGGAATGTCATCTTGAGCTTGCCAAGTGGTACAAGGAGCGTCTATTCCATTATCAAATTCGGCCATGAGTTCGAAGTTGCTGTCGGCTTACGCTAAGTTAACCCTGGACCAATTAAGTGTCTGCCGGCAACGTTTTTTATCACCACCCAGGTTAGTCTTGTTTCAACTTCTGTTGATAACTACGTCCGCCTATGAATTGTTGGCTGAATCGATTGTAACGACGCTTCAGATTTACAATTTGCAAATTTAAACTACGCTATACAAATTTAAAACGTAATGTATTAATTATTCATAAATCTATGCGTTACAAAATTAAAACATAATGTATTAATTGTTCCCAAATTTACAACTCACAAATTTAGAGTTTTGCTAAATGAATACGTATTAAGAATTTTGTAAAAAGTACCCTCACGCCATTTCACTATCATTACCGAGATAACGGTTAAAACATATGACAGTGGTAAGCTTACTCCTTCATTGAGTTGTGATCACATTCAATCCAAGAGCCCAAAAGAGGTTCGCATATTTTTTGTGCGTGCTGCATTTTCAGCATTAGTAGTATACTGTATCATATACTGTATTTAAACCTTGTGATAAACAATTTACAGTCCTAATTACGATGTTGCGAGCAACTATTAATTATAAATTAAATAAACCTACTTGTTGCTGTAATTTTATTTATTTCTCGAAATCTGTGATTTCTAGCGCCCTGTGTTTTTTACTATTATTAAAAGAGCTTGCAGCAGTTCAGCTGATGATAGAAATCTGCGACCCAAGGCCATCGAATTTGAAGCTAGGTAGGTCATTGCGGTGAGTAAGAACATTTCAGAGCTACCGTGGTGTATAAATGATAAGGGGGTTGATCTGCGATTATACTACCATAGATTATTATTAGTAATCGATTGCAGGTTGGCTTCTTTATTGTTTCACAATGATCACAAACTCTATATATTAATTATACATTAAATTTACGTATCTTCTTATAAAATGTAAATGGAATGATGAAATGATGATATGTTACCTTGCTCAATTGGGGTTTTACAATAATGACGATGGGTATAATAGTACCATATTACCTATTTATATGAAATTAAAGTCACCTGTGGATCATGTCTCTATCCGTGTATCAAGTCTAATGGCGTTTTTCGTTTTAACCTTCGAGTTTGCTGGCTGTTGTCTAATAGGCTTATCTCTAATGCGTTTGGATGCACTTCAAGTCGTTGTAAGTATCTTACACTACACTCTAAAATCACAATACTCACTGATGGTACTTCTAAATCTTGATAAATGTCTTTGTTGGTCACAAACCAGGGTGCATCAACTATGGCACGAAGGACTTTCGATTGAAATCTCTCTAGGATTGCAATGTTGGAATTTGAGGCTGTTTCCCAAAGCTGTAGCCAGTAGGTCCATATTGGTTTGAAGATAGTGATAGTGAGCCAGTAATGCTTACGAAATGTTGCGCCTAGCTGTTTTCGTTTTTTCCAAATATGGGTTTTCCACGTCAAGACCCTTATCTAAGTGCATACCTAGATATTTGGAGCATATATGGTGATTATATTCATTGTGGCGTTTTCTAAGTTCAAAAATACTACTATTATTCTTTTGTTCACGTACTGTATGTCGTCTATGGTTTTTGCATATTTCTTGTGTATCAGCATTCCTACTCCTGCACTAGCCCTTTCCGCTTTTTCTCTGCCACTATAAGCTAACACATAATCTTCGCATATTAAAGTGCCTTTTCCCTTTCGTTTCGTCTCGCTTATGCCACATATATCTATACTGTGCTTTGTCAGTTCTATTATAATTTCTTGTGCTTTTGTGTTCCAGGACATGATATTCCATGTTGCCAATCTTAAAACATTTTCTTTTCTCCATTTACTCGTAGTCCTATATCTTGCTGGGGTCGTCATAGATTGATCCGTCCAATTTCGAGGCCTAGTCCATATGCTATAAGCAAATCATCTATTTCGCCCATCAGTAGGTTGCTAGCCTTGTTGATAGACGCCCTCCTCCTTTGTCCTGGCTTGGGACCGGCAACAGCAATTACTGAGCTCCTCAATCTACTCAGATACTGATGCAAGCGGAGTTCAATTTATTTCAGTTTAATTCATTTTATTTTTACTTCTCACGTCTAAAAGAACTCGGAAATATTATAATCGGGTCTGTCTGTCCGTCTGTTTGTCCGTCTGTTTGTTTGTCTGTTGGCGGTATACGAGCCCAGACTCACATCATTTGGCCCAGGTAAGATTTTTCAGGTATCTTTATATTGTATCCACAACAAGAAATCTTTTTGGGCAATATTCATACATCATAATTGTATGAGTTTTTAGCAATATTTTAAACAGCTTTAGCAATAACGAATTACAAAAAATAGTCGAGAAACACTAAATTAAAAAAAATTATCGCTTCAGTTCATTTGGCTCGTGTCATCACAATATCATTTCGTTCACCGTAACATGTATTTGTTGAAGTGAAACAAGCTGTTTGTTCTTTAATAACATATTGACAGTCTGTATTCTTTTTGCAAAAATGGTACTTGGTAAAGCTATTGTCAATTTGCTTAATTCTAGTAATTCTTATTATCGTATTATAGTGTATGAAATATTGTGAAGCTATAAAACAACAGGATTCATAGCAGAAAAGCTAAATTTGGGACTAATTTCAAATATTACACCAGCAAATATAAGAGCTTTACGTATCTGGGCCAAATGATATGATTCTGGGCTCGTAACTCAAAAACTATTTGTTGGAGAAAGACAATATTTTGCCTGTACATTATATATCTACCTGGAATGAAACCGAGAAAATTTCGGAGAAATATATACAGAGCGAGCACCTTAAAAGTAACAATTTATTTATTTTTGCTTTACCTGAAAAATAGTTAAGTAATAATTTACAAATAGCTCAGGCTTTATCACTGGTGAAAATTCGAGCTAACAGATACAGGGTAAACATCACAAATGGGACAGAATAGTATGGTGTCTTTATAACGCAGCTCGAATCCCTGCGGACTAATTTTTTTGCAGATTGATGTAATTCGAGCAAGAGAAGTTCCTTGTAAACCCCTTTACAGATATAAAAAAATAAAAATAAGAGTTATAAAAGTGGGAAACTATAGATACATTATGGTGTAATCCTTCTATATTTCACATTTTCGACCTTAAGGGTTTTATATTTTGTAGTTATTCTATACACATAGGCTATGGTTATTTTTATTACTATTAGTATTAAATATGTAATTTACGTTTGTAACATATTTCGGTGGATCAAGATCGATTACTTTTAATTTTTTCCAGAAAGAGACATTTATTAGTAAGGCTTTAAATCTTTGAGCATTAACTGAAAAATGTAGTAATATAACTCCTAATACACCAAATCAAATTATTTTTTCATCATTTGTTTCTCAGTGCATAGAAAACTAGATTGTATCTGTTTCCAAAAAATATGGCAGGGTCACATGGATTTCATTTTTTCTGCCCAAATCTTAACAGATGTACATTATTAATAAATGTATCTTTTTCGATATTAGTGAAAGTTATCGGCCTACTATTAAAGCGTTACTGTCTGATATTTGTCGCGACAACAATGTTTCTTTCACTTAAAGCATGACTTAAATCCGTATGTAGTTTTATTCCGAATATCATCCAAATCGATATAAGGGTGCTATTGTTATAATCCAAATGATTCTTTTCCGAAGAATTTTGAAGTAGAGTACCTATTGGCTTAACGAAACACATTTGGATGGAAGTAAGTTGAGTTACATCAACTTATTTTGGACTCAGATCTCTATGGTTAGCCCATGTCTATATATTCCAGAAATACCCTGTATATACAGTCCGTTTCATATCTCAGCTTCACAACCCTGTATATTACTTTTAATTCTCTAATCGATTTAAACTTGTCAATTGTACTGTCCTTTAAATGGATTATTTGTATAACTTTTAAATTATTTTGCTGCTACTGCGATAGAGAATAAGTGCGAAAAATTGAAATTATTATAGTTGTCTTAATTTCAGTAAAAAAGTTATTGTAAAAGTTGCTTCGAATTACAGAAATAGTCGAATTCAAATTCCAATTGAAAAATTATTATTTATTTTTCATCGATTAAACGCGCTATTTCTACTTTGTCAGCAGTGGATATGAGTATTTCAGACATTATTTACCTTGATATTTAACTTTACAAGGCGTTCAATTGACAGTTTTATATCTCCCTCAGTGATTACAAAGAAGTGTGTGTTTTTCATGTCGAAAAGCCTAACCTTTTCGAGTTTCTAACTATAATTGACTAAAACGTTTATTGATGAAGTTATGATAAAAGCTACCTCCCCACTCCTGCATAAACTATCCCTTCTGCACCGTATACCAACTGTCTTAGATAAAATAACTTAAAATATCCTTATTTCGAAAACCACTAAATTTTTCAATGCAAAAGAAGTACAAATTCCTATGTCAAATTAAATTACCTTTTAAAATATCCAGTTGCAGTACCAAATTAGTTGGGATAAAAAAATATCACTGTTGCGACCCGAACCTTACGGGCACAACGAAATACCGGCGGAGAATCACGCAAGTCGTCGCGGTCGTGAATGATTGAACACAACGAATATAATTGTAATAACACTTTATTTACAATATATACACCAATGTAACACTAAAAGCGGACTGTATAATTACAAATTTAAAATTGCCGGTACTGATTATAGAGGAGATGTATATCTCTCGGTGTCTTAACGTGACTCTGGTCGTGTCTGTCTCTTCGAGCCCAAGAAAACTCGGACACTCGTTAAACCACCCCTTTAGGAGTAGAGGGAAGGAATGGTCGACCATCGCAAGAGAGAGCTGCATTTCGCCGAAAGCTCTAACAATAAACTAATGACATCCGTTTTAAATTGCAGATGGTATTTACAAATGACATGCAAATCCAAGATTAGGATCTTAAGTATGATAGATTGCTGGACAGCGGGAGATGAGCAAGACTTAAATTAACCTGGCTGCAGCTCCTAATGCCACGAACAATTTCTAGGATTATTCTCAAGTAAATATTAAATATGATGCTTCAACATACCGGCCCCTATAAAGAAACTGGGGACCTTTATAACAATACCTTATAAAATAAACACAGGAAATACATCGAAATGATACACAGAAAGTACACGAGATAAATTAGATGCAAGGCAATTAATCAAATGTAAGAACTATCAAGAACATACTATGCACAGGAGATTTACAAGACACTGAGCACAATAAAAGCATGAAAGAACATAAATATAGACACGTGTGATCAAATGTCTCAAATCATAGTCTATGACACGGGAATTCACTGATACGAAGCACTTAAAAGTTGTTTATTAGTTCAATCACCAACACAATCGCTATTGGACTGGTAGCGGACACACCCTTGTTACGGCACGAATAATAATGCCTTTCGAGGTGCGGATTGACACGACTCGCGTTTTGCCATCCTTCCCTGGATGGGTAGCGATAACGCGACCAAACGGCCAACGTAGTGGAGGTACGCAGTCTTCCTTGATCAAGACCATAGTACTTATGGCGATATTGGTCTCAGCGTGGTGCCATTTAGCACGCTGTTGAAGCTGGGTCAGATATTCGGCTGACCATCGTTGCCAAAAGTGTTGACGTATTTGCTCAATGTGTTGCCATCTTGACAAGCGATGAATGTTGAGCTTAGTCACATCCGGTTCAACGGGGTGCAGTGAGCACGTCTCCAATAAGGAAGTGACTTGGAGTTAAGGGAATGAGGTCATTAGGATCGTTACTGATTGGAGTTAAAGGACGGGAATTGAGGCAAGATTCGATACAAGTTAATATTGTGTACAATTCTTCAAACGTGAAAGAAGCCTCACCAATAACTCTTTTAATATGATGCTTAACCGACTTTACGGCAGCTTCCCAAATGCCACCATGATGCGCGGCTCTAGGCGGGATAAAATGCCACTTTATATAATCTGTGGCTAGAACGTCAATGATCTCTGAATGAAAAATTTGATTTTTAAATAGCTCTCTCAATTGTTTTAGTTCGCGGTTAGCGCTGACGAAACAAGTAGCATTATCGGAATATAAGTTTTTTATGTTTCCGCGGCGTGAGATAAAACGTTTCAACGCTGCGAGAAACGCTTGCGTCGTTAGATCTGATACGATTTCCACATGTATTGCCTTAGAGGCTAGACAAACAAATATCGCAATATATGCCCTTACGGATCGTTTTCCACGGCCGGAACCTTCCTTTAAGAGTACAGGTCCCGCGTAATCAATTCCGCAATTAATAAATGGTCTGGTGGGCTCGACTCTAGACGCGGGCAAATCACCCATAATTTGCCTTAAGGGCTGCGGGTTTGTCTTAAAACAAGTTATGCACTTATGCAGGACATTTTGTACACTGCCTCGACCTGAAATTGGCCAATACTTATGACGAAGTGACGACAATGTAGCTTGTTGCCCAGCATGCAGTAGCCTTGTGTGCTCACGATAAATCAAAAGGTTCGTGACATGATGTTTGGGCAGTAAAATGGGATGTTTAATATCATGACCCAATTTTGAATTTGCTAAGCGACCACCAACTCGGATAATATCATTATAATCAAGAAATGGATTTAGAGATTTAATAATGCTGAGCCTGTGAACTTGGTCACCCTTACGCAATGCTGCAATTTCATCCTTAAAGTTACACGCTTGAACTTGTTTTACAATAAATGTTTCTGCATTATGCAATTCAATTGATGTCAATCCACCCGTTTGTCTTATAGCGCCCGGTTTTGAATTGTTGACGAATCTTTTGCAATACGCAATAAGGCGTTGCAATTTGGAAAATTTAGAAAATCTTTCGAACATTTCAAAAAATTCTTTAGTTTGGTTGTTTTGTGTGACAACATTTGAGACTAAACTTCGTTTCTCTAACGAATCGTCCGAAATATCTACGTGATCATTAATTGGCCACTTTAATTTCGAGTCCGATAAAAAATCTGGACCGTGCCACCATAAACGATTATGAAGCAGTTCGTTCGGTAAACTACCACGTGAAACTATATCGGCTGGGTTTAATTCTGAAGGAATATAATTCCAATCGACTTTATTTGCTGCTATATTAATTTCCGCGACTCTGTTGGCCACAAACGTTTTCCAATTATGTGGCTCCGCGGATAGCCAGGCCAACACAATTTTAGAATCAGTCCACATAACTGATCGGCTGATATTGAGATTTATTATCGATTCAACTTTACGAAAGAGATGCGAGAGAAGAACGGCGGCGCACAGCTCTAAGCGCGGCAGTGATACCCTTTTAAGAGGGGCAACTCCGGACTTCGCGCATAATAAATGTACGGCATATTCGCCTACCGCGGACCTTGATCTTATGTAGAGACAAGCTCCATACGCGAGTTCCGACGCGTCGCTGAACCCATGAATCTCGATAAATTCAGGAATCTCAACGACAATTCGAGGGATTTTTATTTGGCTTAAAACCGATAAGCTTGTGAATAATTGTGTCCACTTCTCACGTATCTTGGAAGGTATCTCGTCGTCCCAACCAATTTTGCTAGCCCATAACCCTTGTAGAATGACCTTTGCCGTTACAATAACCGGATTTATCAAACCCAGACGGTCAAATAATTGAGCGGTGACCGATAATATCGCCCGTTTCGTGAATTTATTTGAAATCTTTAATTGTGTGTTGTCATATTGCAGCACATCGTTAATGCAATTCCAAGACAGTCCGAGAGTTTTCGTGTCGCCCGCCTTGTCAAGATTAATCCATGTTTGATCGTTCGTCAAATCTGACCTTTGACAACGTGGTAATAACGCGGGTTCATTGGTTGCCCATTTTCTGAGTTCAAAACCACCCTTACTCAAAACTTCTATTAATTGTTCGCGGATACTCAGAGCCTCATTAAAATCATTTGTGCCTGTTATTAAATCATCCATAAAGAAATCGTTAAGAATAGCGGATTTTGCCCTTGGAAGTATTTCCGTTTCTTCGTGAGCTAATTGCTGCAACGTGCGCACGGCTAAAAAAGGTGCCGACGCGGTACCATACGTAACGGTATTTAAATAATAACTTTGTAGGGGTTCATTCGGATTGTCCCTCCATACTATTTGTTGAAACGGTCGATCATTTGCATGAACAAAAATTTGGCGATACATTTTATGTATATCATCTGTTAGAACGTTTATACGTTCGAAATCGAGTAAGCAAGGAAAACAAATCAGATTGAATTTGAGGTCCGACTAATAATGTATCGTTTAAACTGACACCCGTGGTCGTTTTAGCACTTGCATCGAATACAACTCTTAATTTGGTGGACGTACTGGATGGTTTAATCACCGCATGGTGTGGAAGATAAGCATGTTTTGAGGGAATATCCGACTCCGGGCATGAATTTAAGGTCATATGACCTAGTGCACGATATTCGTGAATAAATTTAGTGTATTCCGATTTTAAATTCGGTTGGTTTCCCAAGGATTTCTCCAATGTGAAAAAACGTTTAATCGCGATTTGCTTGGATTCACCCAATACTTCAGCGTTTTCCTTAAACGGTAATTTGACTACAAATCGCCCGGTAGAATCTCGAAAGTAATTATTTGCGAAACTTCGTTCACATGCGGAATGCTCAATGGAATTTACATTGTATTCCGGTATTGTCTCGAGTTGCCAAAAATTTGACAATTGACTGTCTAATGCAGCATGAAAACTTACTGGACGAGGTTGAGGCTGTAAAGCCCGCATTGGCCCCCCGAGTATCCAACCTAATTTGGTTTCTTGCAATACTGGGCCATGGTTTGATAATTTTAATTGACCTGAGCCCAATAAGTCCCAGAATTTTTCTGCGCCGATAAGCAAATCAATAGGCCCAGATATATTGAAAGTTGGATCAGCTAATCTGATATTACTGGGGATTTTGAATAACTGCCTTTCATAATCAATAAGCGGTAAATTCGATGTGATTTTTGGCAAAACAGAGCAATTTAACGCGGTTTCATATTTGCCGCATTTTGACCTTAACTTTACGACAGTGCAACACTGTACGTGGCTGATAGATTGATTTATCCCTGCAATCGGAAACTTGACGGACTCTAATTTAAGCCCGAGTTTCTTACATAGTGCTTCATTAATAAAATTTGGCTGTGACCCTGCATCTAATAAAGCTCTAGCAGTGTGGGGCTTATTATTTGCATCGAGCAAATCGATCAACGCGGTTGATAAAAATACATGTGCGCTCTGATTTGCACAGTGGTTACTGCTGGAGGTTGTAGCAATTACTTCCGGTGTCTAAATTGCAGAAATTGATTCGGAACTGAAATTTGGTGAATTGTTAACCTCAGCTTGTTGAAAATGTAATAAAGAATGATGTCTACCGTGACAAATACTGCAACCTTTATTTCGGCAATTAGTACTAGCATGATTATCGCGTAGACAGATTATACATAATTTGTTTTGTTTGGCTGCGTGGTACCGGTTTCTCGGCTCTAACTTCAGAAAAGTTTCACACCCTTGTATGTTATGTGCTTGTTTGCAATATGCACAGCGCACCTTATTTGTAGCTAAATGCGACGCACCTTGAAAATTATTATTTTCCCTAATCTTGGAACTGTTCGCAAATGTTTGTCGTTTGACCGGTTCTTTTTTAAAGCTAAGCGCCTCTAACAGCTGGCATCGTTTTGTCAAAAAAGTCAATAAATCCTCTAACGTCGGAATGTCTTGTGTAACCGAAATTTCCCATTCGCAATTTGACATGAAATCAAGTTTTGATGCCACCAAATATATAATTAGGCAATGATGCGTGGGCAAGCTCAAAGATTTTAGGACCTTTAAATGTAACATTACCTTATCTATCAGGTTTCGTAATGACTTGAATGAATCTTTAATTACATTATCTAAATGGAACAATGCGTGAATGTTCTTTTTTTATAATTAAACGTTTATTCTGATACCTGTTGGTTAGCAACTCAATCGCGATTTGATAATTATCGCGGGTAATTGGAAGAGAACTGACCAACTGAAGCGCCTCTTCCCTTAGACACGATTTTAAATAATGAAACCGTTGCAAATCGTTTATTGTCTCGTTTTTATGTACCAACGTTTCGAAAGATTCGTAAAATGATAACCAGTTTTCACAATTCCCATTAAATTGTGGTAAATTTAGAGCAGGTAGTTTAACTTGCGTCTCAATTGAATTATTTGAAGACGCAGGACGAGGGGTGCCTACCTCTCGAGTGGAGCCATTCAGCTTTCTTAATAATTTATTAATATCCGTCATAAGGGAAAGATATTGATCGAAAAAAATCGAATCTACCTGGTTTGCATCCAATTCTTCAATTTGAAATTGGATGCTATCAAATTCATCATTTAGAGGTTGTACTTGATCTTTAATAGTATTTAACTGATCAACGTCTAACTCGTCACTGATTTTATTTCTAAATTTAGTTAATTTAGATTTTAGCACTGTGCGCTTGCTAAGCAGTGCTTTAATGTCTGCCATTTAGAATCAAGCGTAATAACTAAATAAAGTAATTTTACTGACGTTACTCAAAAAGAGCAAACAATTATGAAGAAATTTCTTCAATTAAATTTTCCTCGACGCTAGTAATTAATGAACCAATTCTTCACGTTGAAAGAACGTACACAACATTAAACATGCGACAAAGGGAAATTAAACAAACGGTAGGATTGGAGACCACTCACCCCAAGAAGTTGACGCTTTTTGTAGGTACTGGGGACTCCACTGGCCTCGTAATGATGCTGCAGCTTCCTCCGATGAATGCCATACACGGCAAATGTGGATACAGATGATCCTCTTCAGATGAAGACGTTGAATCCAAGGTGTACTTGGTTCGAAATTCGGTTCGATATGACCAAAATATGTTGCGACCCGAACCTTACGGGCACAACGAAATACCGGCGGAGAATCACGCAAGTCGTCGCGGTCGTGAATGATTGAACACAACGAATATAATTGTAATAACACTTTATTTACAATATATACACCAATGTAACACTAAAAGCGGACTGTATAATTACAAATTTAAAATTGCCGGTACTGATTATAGAGGAGATGTATATCTCTCGGTGTCTTAACGTGACTATGGTCGTGTCTGTCTCTTCGAGCCCAAGAAAACTCGGACACTCGTTAAACCACGCCTTTAGGAGTAGGGGGAAGGAATGGTCGACCATCGCAAGAGAGAGCTGCATTTCGCCGAAAGCTCTAACAATAAACTAATGACATCCGTTTTAAATTGCAGATGGTATTTACAAATGACATGCAAATCCAAGATTAGGATCTTAAGTATGATAGATTGCTGGACAGCGGGAGATGAGCAAGACTTAAATTAACCTGGCTGCAGCTCCTAATGCCACGAACAATTTCTAGGATTATTCTCAAGTAAATATTAAATATGATGCTTCAACAATCACACTTAATATTAAATGGAAGTATGGCGCTGGCGCTCAATATACATACATACATACATCTAATTTCAGTTATGTGATAATTTGAGAAACTTAATCAAACTAGATCATGCCAAGGTTGAAGTTTAATTTAGTTTTTTAGTTGCGAAAAATTAGATAATTTTGTTGAGAACAGTATCCCCAGTATCCTCCATTACTATCGGATCGCCCTGTTTGTATTGGCTTGTAATAAGTTATGTAAATTAAATATTTATACGAAATTTTAAATTTTCAGTGGACTCAAACAGGGATTAATGGTATTTAAATCATGTTTAGAATTTAAAACGATATATGTCACTTTGGTGTCTAGACCCGATCCATCAAATGAATGCGAATTTGACCGATTTAACTTATTTGGAAATATGTAAGCCCTTTCTAATTAACTGTAAATGATTCTAATTTATAATCTTCGAGCAAGTAAATTAGGATTCCAGTTAATTTTAAATTCTCAAGGGTTCCCTTCTCTCACATTTAATGTAACTATCGATTTTGCTAGAATTATGCCAATTGAATCCAACATCTGTGAGAACAATATTTATAATTAGGATGCCTACTACAAGGATTTCCACCCACGTTCGTGACGGTGAAGGTGTGGGATAATTAATGTTTTCCCTGCCGACACAAATTTACTGTTAGAACGTCTTCTTATCCAAAACGTGCTATTAATCTGCACGTTAAACTGAAGCTGAGGGGTGCTTATATAAAATGGAGGTAATTTTTTTGTGAAAGTAGGCCTAACATAATTGAATAATTTGCGTGATGGATGTAATACAAAAGACGCCAGGGTTTTTTATATTACATTATTGTTGTTATCGTTATCCTTCGCTTATTAATTTATCTTAATGTATAACTCATTGTAGTATAACAATTTGTAAATGTTATATGTTAAAAATCTATACGGTCTATGTATTACGACAAATTAGTTATATAGATGTAAACAGCAGAAATTAGCAAACGCTATAGTAGATGCTTTCAAGACGTCTATTATGATATGTTTTTCGGACTTTTTCCACTGTCTAGGGTGTGAATCCCACAACGTTTCGGAAGTTTTGAACTACTTCCGTCTTCAGGTCATTTACACCCTAGACAGTGGAAAAAGTCCGAAAAACATATCATAATAGACCACTGACAAAAAATGACATTCAGAGAACAAGACGTCTATTATTGTACATTTTGGTAGCTCTACAGTATATTTTTTTGGTAATAGGTGTAGTACGTAATAGTTTCAGAGTAATATAAGGACTAAAATATTAAATTAAAAAAACAATGTTCAGTAATTGTAGGTTTTCATAATTATAACTTCCTAACGCTCTCATTATTAGACAATTCTCTGAAATGTATTATTTTGTCTTCTTCAATAAAAATGTCACAATAAAATGTTTGATAGTAGTTGGTTGCAGGCATATAGTATAGTACTTAGCTTATGAGAAGCACAGGATGGTCTACGCAAAACAAGCGTTGAGTTCAAATCATAAAAGGTGCTGTATATTCTCATAGGTATCAGAATAGATTCTGTTAATTTCGTTGGAAATTATCTTTTTAACTTAATATCGTGTATTATGATATACTCTTAACATGCAACATAGTGAATCGCTAACATTTTGTTCTAAAATTGACCTGGCTTCTGTTAAAGCTACTAGTCAATTTACAGACAGGCTTAACATGAAGCCTTAGTAAATAGGAATTGTGGCATGTTTTAGGCATTCCAGAAGGGAATGTTCCTGCTGACCGCATACTCTCACTATGCCCTTTCAAGTTCAAGTTTAATGTAATGAAGTGCCGTAATATTAATCTACTCTTAATGCTAACGTTTATACCTAGAGTGTCTCATTTTAATAAATTTGAGGACTACTATTTGGGGGTAAATGTAATATTTAAGAAAATCCTTACAATTAATTAGGCAACTATTTTAATAAATTCATGATTACTAATTTATTAAACTGAGACGATCCGATGTCACAATCTTTCAGAACACCACTATAAACCTTACTGACAGAAAACCAATATTTTCGTTCGCACGATTTCTCATTTTCAGGATCCTATTATCTGTCGTTGTCAGCTACAGCATTTTATCAGTGCTTTAATAGATTGTCCCGACAGCACTATAATGAAATAGTACACTAATGTTAACCATTGCTGCTTTTTTAAATTCACTCTTGATATGTGATTATCTTAATTGACACACAAGAATCAGCAGCATGATGTTATTGGAAAATGTCGGTTTTACTCACCAGTAACGCATCGGTGGTCATCCATAAACCTTGAACGCATGGTTCGCAGATCTTGGACCTTCTGAAATTCCTCAGGACCTTCAATAGCTGAAAATACTGTGGCACCCAATAACAAGAAGAGCAAGTACCCTCCAACGAAGAGCACCAGCCTTACCACTCCTCGGCTAACGAAAGCCATTTTTTAATGTTGTCCCTGAAACAATAGATATGGGTAACTAAAGCTTAATTCACATGATGATTACATTTGTTATCTTTAACTAATTGCTCACAAAGTTTCAGAAACTTCAAATATTTTATATAATAGAGTAATACACCTCGATTCTAGTGCGAAACACAGTTCACAACGAATTAATTGAACACCAGGGGGATTCCTCTGCTAGGAACTTTGAAAACCCTTTAATACAATTATTTTAAACCGACAAGTACCTGTAGGGACCTGAGCGGACAGTAACACGATTTCAATATTTAAAGGTGACAAAGAGGCGTCTTCAGTTACAGCTCATAACTACACTTTCTAACACATTATACAGAGTTCTCTAACTGGTAGGACCTATTTAAAGTAGATTGCCATGGAAGAACAAAACCTATTTGTCAGCTTGACATAATTGTACCTGAATACGTGCAATTTTAATCGACATGGATAGATTTCCAATAGATCAACGTATTGAAAATGAATTCAGTTACACTAGTTTTAGAAAGTTTTCGTCTTAATTTAATTTCTGAAAGCATGACCTTCCAGAAAAACAATTTTATGCTGTCAAATGATTTTAGCACGAAATGTAAATTACAACTTTATGTGTAGTATTCGTACTATAAGAACACAAGAAAATATTGCATTTCCCATAATGTTATTAAGAAAACTCCGCAGCAATCATGAACTAAACTGAATTGATTTAATAATTTTTTTTTCGCATTTTGTATAATAATGTGTTATTTTACTAAATTCAAAATCGATTAATAAAGTGGCACTTTGGTACATAGAATTGTTACTTTACTATATGGTAATTTCATTGTCAAATTCGAGGTTAGTAGGTTAGATTTTGCGTCAGTCTGTGTTAAAACTGATGGAAAACCTAACCTGCTAACCTCGAATTTGACATAGACTTAAAATGCCACCAACATATTATTAATACATTTGAATTTTAACAGCCGCCCTTTTTAATGAACCTGTAGTGTAATGCTTTTATTTAAATGTTTGTTTATAAATATTAATACAAAATGCGAAAAAATAGTATACACACTTCGTAAGAAAATCAGTTTTCTAAGTTTGTTGTGTAATATACTATTACTACAAGAATCCTTGGATGTAGTCGGTATCTATCCATGTCCATTAAAATTGCACGTATTCAGCTATAATTATGTCAAAATGACAAATATATTTCGTTTTCCCATGGCAACCTTACCTTCTATGCATAATGAAAGCTCCATTATCCCAATAAATGAGTATTAGATACCATTTTCACCTTGTGACAAACCACCGAAAGTGCTCTGGAATACAAGGTACCAGCCTTTATATATATTTCATTCATGGTGTAACGAATACAAGGTGTAACGTTCCGCAGAATGTCGGCGGACCTCAAATTCAACCAATAGGACATGGGCCCACAAATGGCACGATTGGTAGTACTGGAGTGTATTGTTGAAGACGCTCTCGATGTCACATTAGAGGTTAGGTTTTGCGCTAGTTGGTCTCAGACTGACGAAAAACCTAACCTGCTAACCTCGAATTTGACATCGACTGACAGTGCCAGCAACAATATACGAACGCGTCCATGGTTATGCCATGATAGCGGCCATAATAGATTACCTGTGTAGGCTCATGGGAGATTGGTTGACATCTCCTCTCTACCTTCTGAACGACTGAGCATCTCCGGGACCGTTTCACCTTGTATTCTTTACACCATGATTGCATTGACCTAACCAGAGCATTCGATGCGCAACTATTGAAGTATTAACCGAAAAAGTACTTTAGGATATCGCATGAAGTTGATTTAAGATTAGAATATTAACAATACCACAAAGGTACCAGTCAACAGGAAGCTGACTAAAGGAATACGAACGGCAACAAAAATATTCTAAAAAGGCAGCAGTTTAAATCCACTGTTTTATAATACCATAATATACGCAATGAGTGACGCAGTTAACGAAAAAGGTAGTAGTTCGCTTAAAGAACAAGAAAGATAACATAATTTATTCTGTATCAATGTCGTATTTATTCTTAAATTAGAAGATTTTAGTCTTACAGTTCAACTTGATCGCATTCAAAACTAAAACAAACTGCAGTCATTTAAAAGGACCACTTTGTTGTAAACTGCCGATAGACGACAAGTTACGTGTTAATACTTCTTAGAAAAATATTGAGTTATTCGATTTTCTACAGAAAGTAAGATGTCTAGGCCATAAGATGGTAATGCCAATAGTTCTTCTTAGAAGTACTCTATGGAAGAAAATGAACATGTAATGCAAATCATGTATCTACAAAACTTGTGGTTCTAACACTACAATGATAAAAACAGGAACGGTTGAAATGAAAATGTCAAGAACGCGAGTTGCATATTTAGAAATGTTTTGCAGCATAAAGATACGCTTGCATCATGCCGGAATGCAAGCTGTTCCAAGATAACGCTCATGAAAACGCAAGTCGTTCTGTAGAGACTACATTATTTCGAGATAACAGATTCAAATCATTAAGATGATTTTCTAATTAGGTTTTGTTTTGACACCCAGGTTAGCCTGGCTCGATTCAAAAGTCTATTAAGAAGAGCTGCGGCGTAGTTGTATGTAATGTCGTTAAATAAATATAAATCTCGTGTAGGCAATATATTACGTGACAGGAAAAGGAGCTCGCATATAAAATGCAAAGTTAAAGATTTAGTAAGAGTACGGTGTACAAGAAATCGTAAAACAATAAAATAAACACATCGAATAAATGACACAGGTTAGGTTAGTTAAGATAACAGAAAATTTTACCTAACATTTCAACGACAGAAGGCTGTCAAGCAGATCTATTAAAAGATGGCGTGATAGTTGGCAATCCTCATTCTAAGAATACCACTCGTTAATTTTTCAATAAAAACGGGAATTGTCTATTACATAGAAAGAAGAAGCCATTTCTTATAATCGATTATAAGTGAATTACCAGTTTGTTGGATATGCCATCTTAGTGATTTAGGTTGATTCTTTTAACATCACATTTACTACTTCTTCTTTTTCAAACTTTACTTGTCTGATATTAAACATGGTTCTCGCCTTATGATTTTCCTTAACTCTCTTTTTATATCGTCAAGTCACTTTTTGCAGTGCGTCCTATATTTCTAATGCTTCATCTAAATCTCCATTTAGTACCATTATGACGATTAAAATATTTGGTCAACCGTTGGTTAGCTTCTTTTGAATTGATTGTTTTAGAAAAAATATTAAATTATTTTAATTTTTCTTGATTTTAGTTTACAATCACATTTAATGAATTAGCATTGGACTACCTGCTTATAAATTTTACAGAAAAACTGCGAATTATCATAACTTGTTCTACAAATTGTTCAGTGTATTTCGATTTACATTTGAAAAGGACTCTTTGTGCAGATTTGTACAAACATGATAACAAACAGAATAAATAAAGACACTTGTTTTAAATAATACAAGCAAAATGTACACGGTCCCGCGGGCAAGCTGTCGTGTTTTTCTTAAACGATGTAAAAGCGCAATTACGTCAGCACTGTCGGGTCGAGGATAAACATTCCAAATAGCCATTTTTATTTCAGCATTTGGATGAAAGCAAAATAATACATGAATACCGAAATTGTTAAAGGTAGTACTACAAAAGTTAATTTCTAGAGTGCATTTTAAGGATCATTTATGCAAACTAGAGGGTCGGCATGTTAATAAATGAATACATTGACTTGTTCATCGAAAACTTGAGAAAGAAAATACAATACAACAAATGGGAGAATAGTAACTCGTAATAGTAATATAATTTTAGTGTTCAATAGTCTTCATATTATGTTTTTATACAATTTTTATCAAATTACATAGAAAATTGTAATTTTTCTGGTAAAATATATGTTTTATTAAACTTTACCTTTTTAAAGTAAACAACCTGAAAAGTTAGTAGCAACGTGATTATTAGCATGTGAAATCCGTAATAACCCAAAATTATTAATTTGGGCACGTGAGCGTTTCACGTTAAGCAGTATACGCAATCAATATATGTACAAGGGCAGGCCAACTAGCAGAATATGATGCACAAGGACAGAAATATTTATTTATCGCAGACAAATTGTATCTAGCCATCATTAATATACTTCCTATTAGAAACAGGTTATCTCTTTTTATTGAATAAGCAACGACAGAATATCAATCGTAGTTTTTTAGTAGTTTGCCTTTATTATATGCACTTGTTACTTAAATGAGTTCTGAATATATCAACTTACATCAACTAACACATGTCTGGCACTTTTATATTGATATGAAATATATTCCTCTTATGCGCATTCGCGTACTCCCGAAAATATTCGCCAATTTATCATGCACTCGGGATATAACTATAGACTATTTTCCTTTGAAAATGTCCACTAATTAAATATTTATATTTTTTAAATGTTGTTCAGTAACAATCAAGTAATGAATATTTGTTGCACATATACAAATACCCTGGTAGTTTCATATGTGAACCTGACAACTAAATTTAAAAAGTAATAGATTTGTGAATTTTTAGCAGGCAATAAAGTGAATGTAGGAGAAAAAGTGACTGCAAAACAAATTTTCGTCAGAAAATAGTCTTGTAATATATTTCTCTTGTATAATAAATACGGCAATATTTCTGCTTGTGCGCAGTCGCTTATTTATCATGCACTTGGGATGTATTTATTGACTATTTCTGAATATTCTTTCAATAGAGATCTTGTCAAAAATTAAATTATCTTATTAAGAGAAAATTGTTTCATTATCATTTGTCGTTGGTCTATAGTATTTAAAAGCAATCTGCTTGCCGGCCATCCTGACCAGCGCATATTTCCACGAATATTGAGGAAAAACATCATTAACTTTATACCACTAAGGTACGGAGAATTTAAAAATAAACACGTACCGGCGACAGTCAGCGAGTCATAAATTATTACCGGCCCACGGCACCGAAATTCGGAAAAAACGAATGAAACAAACACATCACACCAATTAGGCCACGCGTATGTAAAGTCCAATAAAAGAAAAAATTAAGCGCTTTCAAACAAGAGCGGCCCCGTCTGCGAATCGTTCCAATTGCCCAAGTGCGCCTCAAAAAACCACTATACAGAATCACTTTAAGCGGCACCACATTCGAGGCTAAAATAGCTTGGGAGCTTCGACAACCCAAAACGAGCCCCGTAAAATATAACAGCACTAACAAAACGGAAGAAATTTGCATGCGGCATCAATCAGCCTGCGTAAGATTCAATTTTATAAATGAAAATAATTATTAGTAAGAGCGTAATCAGTGGCCGAGGTTATTTGATATCAAAATAGGCGCCATGATGAGCGAAAGATCAAAATAGGCGCCATGATGAGCGAAAGATAATGAGCCTATGTTCTAGTGTGAACTCGAAATGACCTTCGAGCGCGGAAAACCCGAAACCCCAATGTTCATAAGAGGGGGGTCCGCGATTAAGAAAACCAACGCCCCCAAAGAGAAAATCAATCTGCCTCGGCGGGTCGAACAAGAATCCATCACCAGGACTAACCAGCAGCCAGCTCCAGGACCTTCCAACAGCAACTGCTTTTCAGGAGATAGCGGCTGAATTGTGCCACTGTTCCTCACGACGTAGCCGCTGATGCCTGCCATTTCTTTTCAGCACATAGCCGCTGAAGCTTGCCACTGCTCCTCAGAACATAGCCGCTGAAGCCTGTCATTCTTCTTCAGGTCATAGCCGCTGAAGCCTGTCATTCCTCTTCAAGACATAGCTACTGAAACCTGCCATTCCTCTTCAGGACATAGCCGCTGAAGCCTTCCACTGCTCCTCGGGATATAGCAGCTAAAGCCTGCCATTTATCTTCAGGACATAGCCGCTGAAGCCTGCCATTCTTCTTCAGGACGTAGCCCCTGAAGCCTGCACTGCTCTTCAGGATATTCCAGCCACCGCCCCTGAGAGGTCAACCAGCACCCGCGCCAGCAGCCCAAGCCATCGCAAGGACGTCGCTCCCCTTCAGCAGCCGCCCCTTGAGAGGCCAACCCGCGCCCGCTCTTGCAACCCGAGCCACGACCAGAACGCTGCCTCATTCCAGCCGCCGCTCCCGAGAGAGCGCTCCCGGCCCACGCTCAGGCTACTGCCCCGGGCCGCTCCCGGAGGACCAAGCCAGCTTAAGCCACGACTTCTGCCGAGGCTCCATAATCTTCTTCCTTGTTTTTTGTTCGTTGTATATATGTTGCCTAGCTATAAGTATAATCTGGACATAAAACTATAATAAACTTTGTTCCAATAAAATCGCTTGTGTATCCAAGGGTAACTCCTCCAGCCCTCCCCGCCGGCCGCCATGTTACGTCTCCACCGTTGAGCTAGTAAGAGATGTGTTAATGTCTATGAGAAGTAATATTACTACAAAATTAAGAAAGGTGCCGTGCTTTACTAGTGTTTAATATCTGCATCAAAATCAGAAGGAAACACACCTGTTACGGGTAGCTGTAAATACGGTAAATGGAAAGCGACATAATCTATCAGTATGATTTTAGGCTAATTTGTGTGAAATATTAATGCCAAGTCCTGAAAACCGTTTTTTGTATATATGTATTTGTCGACTTGTATTCGCGTTACCTGTAATAGAGTAAGAAGAAGACTAAGATAAGCGGCTACCTAATTACGCTTTCAAATTTCAGATTAGTAGAGTAACAACACTGGTAAATTGTTAAGCCTCAGATTGCGAGTTCGCACCTCCTTCCGGGCAATATTTTTTTTTAATAATCAAAAGTTGCAGCTGCGAATTTGTATCTCTTCCTATTTTTAAATTTGAAATGCCAGATTATCGGCGCTGTCAGCCCATTTCTTACTCTCCGCTAACAATATTGATAAGTCTCCGACTATTTAGCCCAAGCTGTCGCACATATGGCGCGATTGTATATATAACATATGATAATGGCCATACCATATCGACGACGGAGACTACAATATGTGTCTCAGTAAGCGTCCTAAATAGGACATGGTAAAACCTCTCCGTGCGATAAGTGTGGCAAAGTATCGATAAGGGGCTTGCACCGTCTCATCTTGTTAATGCTAATATCTATCTTACAAGGCCGATATTAATATTGCAAACATTAGTAATGATGTGATGAACATGGTGAGCAATTCTGGAAGTTGTGGTAGGAAACAACGTTCATTGGCTGCGCTACTATTGTACTCGTATATTACAATGTTTCTCCTCACAAACTTATGTATGAAAACTCATTATTTCTTAAATTAAAATAAAACCATTATCACTTAAGGTAACCATTTTACGCATTTCTTTTTAAATACTTGATCATAATATTCAAAAATATGCTATTACGCACAAAATCAAATTTTATGTTGAGCGGCAGTAAAGTATGAACATTTATTTTCTATGAATTTTAAAGCGCGTTCATCTGAATTGTACGTTAGCAAGAGATTATTAAAAATTGTGCAAATTATCTCAAATTTATTTACTTATTAAACATCATTGCAATACTATGTACTATATTTTAATTATACAAGAAATATTTAGTACCTCTTTATTAGTCTGCAAATTAAATTAATAATGCAAATATTAAAAATGGTGGTTCCAGTGTTTGTTCAAACATAATTCGACATTACATTTTGCTTTATTTCTATGTCAGTTTATGATGCATTTTCTTGGCAACCATTTTACGTGTTGGTTCCATATTATCTTAATGTAGGTAGGACTAGTTTAAAGAGAAATGAAACTGAGTAAAGAGGAATTTCTATTACTTAAATATACATGTAAAGTATATGCATTCATGAGATATGCATATCAGATAGCAAATTTATAATTTTTCACATCAGTCGCATCACCATAGTTACAAGATATGCAAATACTTTAAAACTTATATAGGTAAATATAAAACGTATTATATTACTGCAATTAATCGTGTGCCTTGAGTTAGAGGACGTTGGAGGTTACGCTTTCGGCTGGGTAATTAATTCTTGCCTTAAGTGTGATGTGGATTTACGGATTTACTCTGAAGAAAACTCTTTAGGGGTATTATCGCCAGATTTAGGATATACCGCAAGACAAGCGAAAATTTCATCTCTCCCGATTTCAACCATGCAATATCTCGTTGGCCAATAAAAACAACCGTTAGTTCTGATTACGGTGCCTTCATGCCAATTTGACGTATTTGTCCATACGTCAAATTGACATCAAGGCACCCTAGTTCTGATCAGTAGAAGTAACAGGTGAGCAAACGAAAATGAAATCAAGCTTGGCTTTGAAATATTTGTTTTATGAATAAAATGTTGGTGGCACTGTAAGTCTATATTAAATTCGATGTTAGCAGGTTAGGTTTTGGGTAGGTTTGTGTCAAAACTGACGTAAAACCTAACCTGCTTACCTCGAATTTGACATAGACTTACAGTGGTGGTGTTATACATACAACAAATATATCAAAGCCAAACTTGATTACATTTTAGTTTACTCACATGTTATGTTTATTAAGAGGCTAGTTTTTGATTCGTAGATATTTAGAAACTTTGGCAGCAGCGGTTTAAAAGAGCATGCGAGTAGTGACTGTAGTGAGTTAATGTAAACGTTATAGTAAAGTCAAAAACAGCAACTAATAAGCAGTTCTATTGCATGCAATATTCGAGTTTCAAATGTTGCTTACTGTACCCAATGAGCTAAACACGCCCAAATTCAGTGAATTTTCTTATTTGTTGCTTAGGGTATAGTACTGGCACCATTCTAATTAAACGTTGAGACTTCAGCAGTTATAATTACCAGGATTAAAACAAAAGCAAAAGTATGGTTCACCCTTTAAACGAGAAAATCAATGTAGCAATTTTATTTTTGTATATATTTGTGGTACTTTTGATAATATTGTTGATAGCGAAACAGACTCACAGTAACTATGCCAATACATTGCTACGCATTTTCATATTTATGGTGTAATACATTTACTTGGTTTTTGTACAGGAAGAGGCTATGTTAGGGTAGCTATTGCGTATGTGTAAATATGCCTTGCCCTTTGTGATACTGACTAGAGAGAGAGATAGAAAGAGATTATATAACACTCTGACCAGTTTTATTATTTAAATCATTTTATGAAAATGCTTATGCTCACAGTCATTCGTCCTACCCTAGTAGTACGACGAAGAAAGTAGTGTAATGGCGAAAAAATCATATTTCTTCAGATTTTCACGTTTTAGGGTCCCTGAGATGTTAGAGGAAGACAATATTTTGCATGCGGATTTTATGTCTACCTGGATCGAAACCCAGATAATTTCGACCAAATATATACAGACTGAGCATCTTAAAAAATAAAATTCTGCCTATATTTGCTTTAAATCAAGAACTATTAGTTAAATAAAAGTAATATTTTGCACATAGCTCAGGTTTTTACCTTTGACGAAAAGGGCATATTTTGGATCCGATATATACAGGGCGAACACTTTAACAAAATTAAATATTTTTTTCCTTTAATATTATCAACTTTTTAAAAATTTATAACTTTCGCTTGCGAAGAGGGAAGTTTCTTGTAAGGCCCTTTACAAATACTTTTGAGGTTTTCCTTGAATGTCTACATTATGATTAATGAACCAGTATTGCACTTAATTTTCTTTTGCAAGAAAATATAGGTTTATTCGGATGATATCGTGCAATGTCCATAAACACAACATATTATATAGATTGCAGTTTAATTAAGGTTTTTAAACAAATCCTGTTCATTATTTTATTATAATCTCTGATACTATCTAAAGTGTTGAGAGCAACAAATCACAACCCTCCAAAAAGCCAACACGAGTTCCCGCAAAAACAAATCTGCTTCATGTACCCATTAACGAAACGTGGACCCATTTCAATAAATCCATGTTCCATCTATATACACGAGTGTAAGTATTTTTGTGGTATTTTGGAATTGCACTAATATCCTCAAAATATAGGTTTAGTTGAAACAACTCGTTTCTGCTGGCACAAAATGTTGCTTCAGGTAACGGTATTTGTACCCCATTGTCCTTATAATATTGAATTATATACTTTTCTTCGTCGTGCTTTCGTCCGAGTAGGGGCGTTGCGATTATAGATTTTACTACTTTGAGCCATTGTTCTCGATTTACTACTAAATGAGTACAATCCAGCATCTATTTGCTGTTAATTGTTTTACATGATCCGCCATTTTTAAGGCATATTTCCATCGATCGTGTGACTTCTGACTTGTAAGATGAATTTTTCCTAGGTTTATATTTAAGATTATATTATTAATTATAGTTGACAGTCGGTTTTGGATTTGAATTTTTAAAAGTATGGATGCACTAGTGCGTCTCGTAGTCCACGGTATCCTTAGCACTTCCCTTTTTACTTCCCTCATCTAAAGGACTAAGGAAGTATTGTATTAGTGAAAAATCACCTCCCGAGATTTCTTCAGACATTCACATTTGAGGGTTCCTAGATGACGAAAAATCTGTTTTCCCAATTCCGTCTGTCTGTTCGTCTGTTTTTCTGCCCGTCTCTCTGCCTGTCCGTATGTTGGCTCAAAAATCACGATATTTTGTATGCAGATTTGATGTCTATCTGGCACGAAACCGAATGTACTTCCGGTCAAATATATACTGCA
The DNA here is from genome assembly GCA_940337035.1 of Agriotes lineatus. Taxonomy (NCBI): domain Eukaryota; kingdom Metazoa; phylum Arthropoda; class Insecta; order Coleoptera; family Elateridae; genus Agriotes; species Agriotes lineatus. Next base: position 62,631 of record CALNHX010006952.1, read on the forward strand.
ATGGTATGCTACCTATGTCAATTGTGACACTTCTATTATTATTAAATAAATGTTAATTAAATGGAAACCAAACATGAACAGAATTGGTACTTTATCAATCGCTACAGATGGAAATGTTAACACGATTAATATTTGATACATTTATAAACCGTAATTGATAAGTAATTTATAATTTAATTAGACTAAGAATAGCAAATAGGATCTGAAAAACGACATCGGCAGAGTTTCGTTTAACTTAATTCAATTATATGATTTAATATGATAAGTGCTACCATAATTTTGGTAAGTTCTCAGATATTTAAAGTATCGTAAGACATGCTAGTCAGATTGTGTTAGTAAAAAGGTCGCTGAAGCGTCACAGAGAAAAAGTGCAGTTAGTTTGTATTCACAGCGACATGCTAGACTGGTGGTCAGTGAAGTTATGGGTAATGTTATACTGAATAAATTATGTAACATGCCTCAGCGCATAAAACAGCCTGTATAAATCAACCTGTAACGTCAGCAATTTAAAGGTGACAGTGCTTAATAAAACCAGAAGAGTGAAAATTATGTGAATTAAAACAAATGTGAGGTTAGCGCGACAATATTTGACAATTCGACAAACATTTAATTTATAAGATCAAGTATGTGTACTTACAAATAATAGAGTGCAGTAGGTTACTAAGCAACGCCTGTAAATAAAAAAAAAGAAGATCGCCCAGGCGAAGTCAAGTAGAAGGTTGTGTGCTGGCTTCCAAATAAAATTGTTGTAAATCTTCGTAAAATTAAAGTCCTTTTGAGTTCCAACTGGTTGTTATCCAGACGGGGGCTAGTTTGTGTATGTGGAGTGCTTCCGGTAATCAGTTAATAATCAAGATTGGAGCAGCAAACCTCCGGAGTTCGACACACAGCCGCGATTTGGAGAAGCGCAGCGACGATTTGGAGCAGCAAACGGTTCCAGCGAGCAGACGACGGCACATAGTGGAAGAAAAAGGCGCATATTAGGCAGTTTCCGGCATCAGGAGATCAGGAAGGCATTGAAGCAGGTTGGCGTCTTTTTGAAATTTGGATCGAGGCAGCGATGGATCAAACGGCCTCCCTGGTTACCGATAAACAGGTTTTCATAGTTACGGAGTTGTACTTATTTTCATTGTTATTTACCTGTGACTTAATTTTCAAAAGCTTGCTTAAATTATAAGTAAAATTGAAAGCAAAATTCTGTGTAGTTTCGATATCATGATTTGAGGTTAATCTTTATTAAGAAGCATTCGCCATACTCGTGTAATTATCGTACATTTGCGTAAATATTTAACTGTGTAGAAACTCAACCCTGGCATTAAAGTTTGGCCAACCTAATGGCTAGTCGGAGCAAAAGAATTAAGTAGTGTGATTGATAAATTATTAAAAGGTAGCATAACTGGTAATTTTTTATATTTCATAAAAAATGCAATTTTTATTTAGCCACTTCAGCTAAGACCTAAGACCCAACCGCTTTTCCAGCGTGGTCTAGCAGTGAAAGCGGCGTAGTAAGCGAATTGGGTCTGTATGAACGCGTGGAAGCGAGCCTGCAAGCACGAGTTCGGATGCCAGTGATTGTATTTTTTTAAATTTGTAAATCGACTTCGTTCGCGCGAGGGAAGTTTCTTATAAAATATTTTACAGATTTTTTTTAATACTTGTTTTACAACACAAAACGAGATATAGCTTAAAAGATATCGAACATGAGTATAATACAAGATATAAATTTCATGCTCAAACACAGGTTGAAAATGCCAGCAAAAGTATTGGACAGCGTTTCTACAACTATATTGCGCCACGAATCTACTCTATGCTACCTCATTCAATTAAAAATTGCAGTAACAATAAAACATTTAAAGCAAAAGTTAAGGCCTGCATGCAAAATATGCCTAGAAATACTATACATGACCTTATTGACATAAAAAATACATAGACTAAGCACCAATCAGTAAACTAAAACGAAAAAAAACGACATTTTTCATTACTACCACTGATCTCCATACAATATTTAGATATTAAAGCAATAGCTCACGCACAAGTTTTAACTTCTGTGAGCTTATTCGGTTATGTCGTTTATTTCTGAAGTTTTAGCCTGGGGTGGTTACATTACATACTTTTACATTTTACGTTTGTTTATTGTCCAGTTTGTGGAAAAAATGTAATTTTCTTTAGAAATAAATAAATTATTATTATTATTTCTTAAATCTGCTTTAACTGTCCACGTTTCAGTAGCATACGCGATAACAGGAAAAATCGACTATACTTATCTTACTTGTTCGTGTTGTTGTATATTGTATATCGTATATTGCACCATATTCTTCGTTTTTTTTTTCATGGCAAGCACCTGCAATGCAAATGAATGGCATTAAGTTAATAAATTTACCTACTTGCTCTGTGTAATGGCGTTTTGGGTTATCGCTATTTTTGTTTTAGTGGTCAACCACCATAAATTTGGTTTTTGGAAAATTCAGCTCTAGTGCTAGGTGGCTATTTCCTGTTTGTAGTTTTTATTTCTTCCATCGAAATAGCTTATTAAGGTTGTGTCGTTTTCGCGGCTGATGTTATTGATTACCTTTTCTTCTATTGCTAAACCACCTTTTTAGGTCTCTAGACTTTTACACATTACATAATTAACCCTATAGGTTAAACAAAAATGGGAAGAGAATAAACCATTGGGCTACCCCTTTTGGCACTTTAAATTGTTCTGAGGTACGATCGTGTACTTTGTTTAACTACAGCAAAGTTAGTTTCGTATAGGAAGTTTGATCGAGGATATCAAGTGTTTCAGTACTCACATATTAAGTAAAACGGTCCATAGTTGTTCACTTGTACTTGTGGCTAAGTGTTTGATGCCTATTGGTAATATATATTTTAATATTGAATTCTTTCGATTTCTTTCTTTAATGCTTAAATTTTGTTCCGCAGTTTCTCCTTTTCCAACGAATCCTGTGGGTTAATTTGGGAAACGCCAGCTGGTGTAATTTTTGAGTCGTTTGTGGATGATGTGCAACGTAATTTTACTGGCATGAAATATCAAGACAATACCTATAACTCTCGTATCGTTTAATGAAGCCTTTTTTATGAATGAGGATGAAAATCGAATACTTCCAATCACCAGGCCATTCACCGGAATGCCAAATTATATTAAATAGCGTGTCACCGGTTGCTTTATGTAATGATGCAGGAATGCGATCCTTTCCTGTGGCTTTGTTTCATTTTTTTTATTTTTATTTTGCCGAGTTATAAGGGGTTACAGATTATGTATGTATGTATGTATGAGGAGATATCCAGGTACACAATCATGGTGCTAAAAAGTGGTGTTACTAATAATCATATCATGTCATTAATACTTGCAGTAAAGCACTCGTCAGTGATTAACCAATTAACGATGAAGCATCACTTGATCACCATGGAAACGATTGATTTGCGTCTGGTCTAACCGTATTAAATACTAATAAGTATTAAAAATTACGTACTAACTTACATCAACAAAAAATTTAAACTATTCAGAAGATATACTTTAAGTACCTGCATTAGAAAATGTATAATCGTTACCCTGCATTTGATGAGTATCAGAATATTAGACGTGAGGTGCAAGTTCTCAAATTAAGCGAGAAGAGAAAAATATCACCATTGTTGTTTATACGCAAATAAGTCAACAATAGAATTGACCGTCCGACAACTACCGTTGGTTAAACTGTACACTCCAGCTGTTGGATGCAAACCTCCTGAAGCATTTTATATACCATTCTGCAGAACGAACATTAGAATGAACTTTTTCTTTATCAAAGCATTATTTATCACTAACTCACTTCTTTTAGACTCAAATATAAACACTTTTGACACTTTCGTAGATGGTTTCAGAAATTTAAGGAAAAATAATACAAGATCATCGTGCTACTTTAAATATTACTGGTTAGTCTTCAATTTGAGAGAAGAGGTAGTTAGTGCTATATTAAAACTGAGAAGTGCAAAAGCAATCGGTATGGATGGAATAACTTCTGAAATTTTACAAATGCTTACTGAAAATGTCGTTGACATCTTACACTCCATCTGTGATAATATTTTGATATGGTCTTAATATGACAAAGCATTTCAAAATGAAATAATAATAAAGCAGCTTAATGGTAATGTTGCTAAAAGGATATTGACTGGAATAACTTCGTTTTATCATTAGAATTTCTATTTCCTGCAATGCATTTCATTAATAAATCGCTCATTTGTGATTGCAATTGTAATTCAAATTAATTGAGGTTATTCTGTTAGTCAGGATTTATCTGAAAGAAGTAAATATTATCATAAAAGATAAAACAAAATTTTAATTCTTACATATTTGGTATATAAAATGGTTAATATCATCATATAATTCGAGACAGACACAATTGAGAACTGTTAACCTAAAAAGTATGTTTAATGACAAATACAAAAGTCATAAAGATTAAAAATAGAAATATGTATCATCGATTGGTATAACCAAGGTTTTTGGCGGGTATTTTAAAAATAACAAGAACAAATAGGTGTAAAATTTATTAATTCGATTGACACAAGTTCAATTTCAAATTGAATTAAATATTCAATTTTACATGATAAAATACTTGTATGTACAATTATATGTCATACTAATAAGTAGTGCTATAGAGGGTGTCCCAAACAGAATGGGACACCGATTAGTCATAGATTCCTTACGTCATAATAAATCGATTAAACCCAATAAACCTTAGTACAAAGTCCCTTCAGTAAGAAGTTATAGGGCCTTGAAGTTCAATTTTTTATTTTTTATTTTATATATTTTGTTAATTTCCACAAATGTAGAGATATCGATTTGAATTTTGGTGTACGTACTTACTATTATGTACTGTAATAACTAAAAAAAAATCATAAATTGGACTCGACTGTAAAAAGGACCTATCTTTCAAAGCTTTTTTTAGCTCTAACTTCGTTATCTGTAACTCTTTATGAAATTTTAGGTTATTATCTGAAAGAGAATTAAAAAGCACAAAAATAGTGATTTTAACCATCAAAGTTGTTACAAGTGCATGCTCAAGCTGTGGACAAAAAGGTAAGATTTCCAACCAATTTTGATAAAACCCTGAGAATAATAGTAAATTTAAATAAAATAACATAAAAGCTTTCAGACCACAACAATAAGGGCCGGTTGCAGAAAGCAATGTTAAGTCTGGTGTTAGCTAACGCGACGTCAAAGTGAACAAAAACGAATCAAATCTCAAATGCTTATGGTAACTAATAAATTAGTAAACAAAATTTGATGCGATTTTGTTCACTTTGACGCGATGTTAGCTAACACCAGACTTAACATTGCTTTCTGCAACCGGCCCTAAATGTTCTTTTATAAGACGGCCAGGTGTCTGGCTAAAAGAATGGAAAACTTCAGTTCTAGTACTGCTTCAAAAGAAAAAACCGCCTCGAATTCGCGATAAATATCGCCTCATCGCTGTTGTAAGTGATGCTTCATATTATTCAAATACGTTTAAAATCATATCTAAATTCTCAGATTTCTCATGACGCAGGCTGGATTTGTAAAAGATAGAAGTCTGCTGGAAAACAAATTCACGTTCTCCGGAAACCCGTAGAAAAATCTAGAGAACACTGCATTATATATATGTCTTGTGGATTATCACAAAGGGTTTGATTGCGTTAGTTGGGAGAAACTGTGGACAGTTTTACAAGTCATTGGTCTACCTAAACACTTAGGGCCGGTTGCAGAAAGCAATTTTAAGTCTCGTGTTAGCTAACATCGCGTCAAAGTGAACAAAATCGCATCAAATTTTGTTTACTAATGTATTAGTTACCATAAAGATTTGAGATTTGATGCGATTTTGTTCACTTTGACGCGATGTTAGCTAACACGAGACTTAGGGCCGGTTGCAGAAAGCAATGTTAAGTCCCGTGTTAGCTAACATCGCGTCAAAGTGAACAAAATCGCATCAAATTTTGTTTACTAATGTATTAGTTGCCATAAACATTTGAGATTTGATTCGTTTTTGTTCACTTTGACGCGATGTTAGCTAACACGAGACTTAGGGCCGGTTGCAGAAAGCAATGTTAAGTCCCGTGTTAGCTAACATCGCGTCAAAGTGAACAAAATCGCATCAAATTTTGTTTACTAATGTATTAGTTGCCATAAACATTTGAGATTTGATTCGTTTTTGTTCACTTTGACGCGATGTTAGCTAACACGAGACTTAACATTGCTTTCTGCAACCGGCCCTTAACGTTGCTTTCTGCAACCGGCCCTTAGTCTCTCTAGTTGCCAGTTTATACAATTCTAGCCAAACTTTAGTCAAAATTAAAGTCGAATTGTCTGACCCTTGTTATACTGCTAATGGTGTTAGATAAGGTTGTATCCTCTCGCTATTATTTAACATCTATGGCGAGTATACATACTAAAATTCGCTAGGTTTTGGACGACTGGGGGTATGAAATAACTATTAACGCAGTATCACATCTTATTTTCGCAGATGACATTACCTTTTTAGCCACCTCTGAACTAAATATCATTTTGCTGCCAACGCGATTGCGAAACGTAAGTGCAGAATATAGTATTTGCATTAATTTTGCTAAAACCAAAATGATGGTAGTTGATAGAGCTTACAATAATCGCCCAGAACTTCAAAAGATAGCAAACTGCAGCGTTTTTGATCGGTTTGGATACATGTGATTACTAATTAATAATAAAGGAAGCTCAGCACCTGAAATACGTCCTCGAATACAAATGTCTCGTATAGGCATGTCTTAATTATAGAAAATATGGAACGACTGAAATATAATGATCTAAACAAAAGTATTGGTGGTGCTAACTCTAGTTTTTTCGATACTGTTTTATGCTGCTAAGACACGAATTGTTAAATCAGCTGATAGGCGACGCATTGAAGCTTTCGAAATGTGGTGCTGGCGATGTATGTTACTATTTCCAAATACCGAATCAAGGCTTCCATTCTAAATCAGTTTATCCAGCATGGTATACAACGGTGTGCTTACACTTTTTGAACAAAACCCGAGTACTTTAGAGAAACTAATTTATCAAAGGTAAACTTGGAGGTAATCGAGCTAGAGGAAACTCTCTAATTTGCTGGTCAGACCAAATTAAAGGTTTAATTGGCACATTTTAGCAACTGCTATTAGATTAGGCGAAGATAGAAACCAGTGCTGTCTTCGACTGCCATAGATTATGCGATTTTCTTAGTTTCTTTACAATATTACGATATTAATGCGTTTGGTCACCACTCCTCTGCATATAGGATGGATGAAGAGCAAGAAGGTGTTAAATAGTACTCGTGGTATAAGGTTGCGTTATTATCAGGGTTTTTGTTGCACGAAATAATGTGTTGTCTTAAATCAATCAATGCTTGCCGATTAAGATTTTTCTCGCACCGCACATTATACCATAATTTAGCTTCAGTTCAAATCCGACCAGTTCGTAAAAATAAGCAAAACAGTGAAAACATCTTACTCTACGTTTTTCATAAAATTATTTCAGGTAGATTTACATTATGCCAACCAGGTGTACAACTAGCGTCAAAGACTAACTAACCTTGTAGGCCAAACTGCTTTATAGCCTCCTGGCGAAAATTACACAATGCCTAAATGTTCGCTTTCTATTTCAAGTTTACTCTGGAGAGGTGATACAGTTCTATTAGTATTTCCACTGCATTGGTATGGGCAGAAACGAGAACATGTTCCACAATGGCATCAGAAGTTTAGACTGAGTTTTCATTACGGTCAACATTTTAAAATGTATTTCTTTGTAATCTAAGACTGGGAATTCAAGTCCTTATTTACCAATTTTTTGCAGATTGGTTGCGCCTATAGTTACCTTAAAGCAGAGTGCCTAATGACGCCACCTCCATTCTCAACGAGTTAAAAGAACCGAATTAGAGAAGAAATCGATGTCATATTATCGGACAAGAGTTCAAGCATTTTCGCAAATTTGAGGTCCAGAATGCAGGAATGTTTAGAGTAACACACGTTTTTAAAAGTGAAATTCAGGATATCTTCTTTCATTAATTACACAAGTTTACATGATTTATATATTTACCTTAGCTGAAATTTATAATTTCTTATAGATTTTGAAGCACTGAGTTAAAAAATATATTTAAAAAAATTCATTACGTCACGTTTAAGAAATATTTAATTAATAAAGATACGCGAGTAATTCCTAAACCGCCAAACCGCCAAACTCAAAATGAGTTATTTTACTTTGTTTTTTATACTCTGTTGGATCAGTTTCCCTTATAACAGTCCAACAGTATAATCCCCTAACATACTGTCATCCCAAAAACGATTGTGCCGATCTTCAAAAACCTTCAGATATTGATGAAAATGCTCGCCCGGTTCGTCACTCATGCTGCTTAAGTTTTTAGGCAAGAAGTCCAAATGCAAGTCAAGGAAATGTATTTTAAGAGACATATTTACACCCATCCGGTGATAATTTTGCAATAATTCAGCAACAATTTCTTGATATCGGTCATATTTTTTGTTTACTTGGTGTGAGTAGGTTCCATTGTTGTAGTCGAGAGGCCTTGGATCTAGACAACTGTAAGTCTCTTACCAGATCGTTTAATTCACTTTGGTTAATTAAATGAGATTTGTTATCTTCTTCCAGACAAAAATTGCAATCAGAGTCATCAGAGTTGTCAACAAAATCTTGCTCTTCGCTACCTTCACTATTTGACATACCTGGATAAACCGGATGTGGTAGGCTTTTTGCATGTGGAATCGGCTTTGTGACAAACAGGATATCGGGATACAAAATTTTATGTTTGTTAAAACCTGCAGTCTGCATCATGCAAAAGTAACAGTCGTTTTCGTGATTCGCGGGCTCTCGCCATAATACTGGAACCCCAAATTGAAGAAATACTTTTTCTCCTGACACCCATCGAACTAGAATAATTATCTTGCAACTTTCACAGAAAACATGTGTGGCAACCATTTTTTCTCTTGATTAGTTACTGGAAAACCATAATAATGCAGGTATGCCGTTTTTAGTGTTTCTGAGAGAGGTATTCCTTTATTTGCAAATATAAATTGTCCACAAACGTAACATAAACGATCAGAAGCTAATTTACACGATCTATAAGACATTTTGTAACATTTAGCACTCTTTCTGATACTGTATGTCTTAAAAAGTGAACTTCAAATCGGAGGCATTCCTGCAGATAAGCAGGAAACTGTGACGTGATCAAAACATTTTAAGTGTCATTTTTGTTTGATAGAAGGTAAATAAAGGAAACATAAAGATAATAATTTCATTAAAGGTATATTAAACAAGTTATTATTTGTAAACTAGTGATTATTGATAAGCACAGGGTGACTCTCAACCAGAGCTGGGCAGTATTTGTATTTCTAAATACTTTTTAAAATTTAAATACCTTGTAGTATTTAATTACTAGGTATTTAAATACTTTGTAATGATCTGTATTTGTATTTGTAGGTGCAAATACTTTGCAAAGTATTTAGTATTTAAATACAATTTTGAAAGTATTTAAATACTTTTAGGCGATTTAAATATTTTTAGAGTATTTAAATACTTGAGAGTATTTAAATATTCCCCAAAAACGACATTCAATTGTTTTATGTTAAAATTGTTCACAATTTTCAACCCTATCGACATACCGAATTGCATATTTCTATCTCAAGCCGTTTCGAAATACCGGCGTGGGTAGTAGTTTTATTATCACCAGTATATTATGGATTCGTGATACTAACAATCGCCAGTATGAAAATTAATCTGGAAAAACTAAAAACAGAAAATCTCAAGTATTTTTCTTCCTCAAATATAAAAAATGTAACCTCAGATGCTAAATTTGAAGGACAACTTTTTATTTGAACTGAAAAATGTAAATTGATCTTCAAATTTGTTATTAGCTGAAGGCCTACAACTTATGGCAAATATATAAAGGAACTGTTTTGTATAAAAAATTAAAAAAGCGTTTATATTGTTTTAAATTTATATTTGTTTAACTAACGTTGTTTACTTTTTTGTTAATATTCAATATAAGTAATTTTATCAAAAAAGTATTTTCTGGATTTTAAGTTTTTTTTGCCGAAATAGTTATAAAATAACATCTACACTACGCATTCACCACAAACCAATATAGTATATCTATTTTTTTGGGTTTTTAATTCATGTAAAATAGCTTAAGTGGCTTACTACAATTATTACAAGTATTCAAATGAAAGGAAATTATGAAGTTTAAATTTAGTTTTGAAAAATTGTTAAACTGCTAAAAAGATTCTAAATCTTGCATTACTATTTGAATACTTCACAAGTCTTTTTACATTTTAATGATATTGATATCTAAAAACTAAAGGTATTTGAATAATTTTAAAATATATAAATACTTTTAAAATGTTTAAATACTTTTAAAGTATTTAATTACTTTTATAAAAGTATTTAACTATTAAATATTATAGGAATTTATTATTTAAATACTTTTTGGTCATAAAAAGTATTTACTATTTAAATATATTCGATTTTCATAAAGTATGTAGTATTTAGTAGTTAAATACTTTTTAAAAGTATTTTGCCCAGCTCTGCTCTCAACTTATGCAGTTAACTAACAGTACAAATACAAGGGCCCAAAATAAGTATTTTTTTAATAAACGGTAGCCGAAAACCCATAATAATTTAAATGCTGTAAAAATGATTATCTACTTATTGAAAACCGTTGATATTAGCTTAGTGACTATTAAAAAAGGTAGTAGTCCGTGTTATGTGTGTTATTTTTGGTATCTCAAAACCCTGTATATTTTCTTAAGATGCAAAGACTTGTAATAGTTATTTATACAACGAATAGCTAAAGTGTCACTTTTTTGCAAGCGTGTGAAAGTTTAAAGAATGAGCCGAAGGCGAATTATTTAAATCGCACAAGTGCAAAAAGAAGTTTTAGATACGAGTTGTATACATAATGTTTTCGACTACCACATGTTTATGCTAAACGACATTACAAAACGCAACGCCATTTTAATTGAAAACTCATTAAAAATCATATTATGTACCGAGTGACTATAAATCATTGAATTTTTTTTATTAGGTTGGCTCTGTTTATCTTGGTGGAACTGTAAGTCTATGTCAAATGCGAGGTTAGCAGGTTAGGTTTTGCGTCAGTTTTGACATAGAATGACGCAAAACCTAACCTGTGAACATTGAATTTGACATAGACTTACAGTGCCACCAACATAAACAGTGCCAACCTAAGGGAAAAAATTTCAATCATTTATAGTCACCCGGTATATGTATGCTAGTTTGCATAGTATGCAGTAATAACATGCTTTTGACATATGTAAAGTGTCAAATAATAGCCTCCTTTAGGAAATGGTAGTCGAAATAGTATACTATTTTATTCGTAACCGTAACCGTAACCGAAAAATTATTATATTATGATACGACAGGTTGTGACGCGCATGAATGGATGAACGAGATTCCCAGTGTCCCTACCTACACAGCGGTCGGGAATGTACTTCCCGCACTCAAATGAGGTCAGTAATGTTAACATTACATATATGGTTGAAAATAAAATAATTTTTCAAAAGGGAAATTTCCCACTTGTACCGGGTGACTATAAATGATTGTGATTTTTTTCTTAGGTTGGCACTGTTTATGCTGGTGGCACTGTAAGTCTATGTCAATTCAATGTTCGCAGGTTAGGTTTTGCGTCATTCTGTGTCAAAACTGCCGCAAAACCTAACCTGCTAACCTCGAATTTGACATAGGCTTACAGTGCCACCAACATAAACAGTGGCAACCTAAGAAAAAAAATCACAATCATTTATAGTCACCCGGTATTTGCTGTGCTTGAATAATGATGATACAGGATAAAAAATAGTGCCATAAACTTCTGGGATGATAGTGATTGCCAGCCTTATTGTTATATTCCCACTGTAATTATTTTAAAGTACTGAAGCCAGGCTATTGCTTTCCAAATGTAATTAAATAGTATAATACTAATTTTTTATTTTTGATGAACTTGGTTGTATTAGTAATTTTTGTAGCAAAACGAAAAAAGCGGAAATTCTCTGAACATGTTCTCCAAAAAGAAAGCTAGCAGTAATAAAAATATCTAATCTGTACGATTTGTAAACTCATTGACAATTTTGTACTAAATTAAAGATCTGCCCACAACGAACTTTGATGCACAAATAATAGCTATACACGAGATATAAAAATAACATGTCGAGTGCAATAACACTTTTAGCACGAGTTTGCATACAATAGTTTTTCTACGACCTTAAATTTACTGTTATTAATCCATATATGTCGATTTAACAAGTGTTTGCATTTATGACAGTTATCATTTATGTCATAGTAAAGAGATGGCCGTGCCGGCGCAGGTGACTGTTTCTGCAGGCGGCAGTTGTCAAAGTTAGTTATCAAAGATAATTATAATAATACAGATGTTACTTTATTCATTACATAATGCTTTAATTATTTAAACAACACTTTACCTGTAACAAAAGAAGTAGGTAAATAGAATAACGTTATAACCTTACTTCCAGTTTAAATACGTAAATTCAAAACAAGCTGTTTATTTTTAGCACGCTGATGAATTCGTCATTTCTAGTTCGACAAGCTGTTGGTAAAAGGAATAGCTATAAAAGAAGGATGGTGACCTTATGCACTCCATGGGTGGAAGGCAGGGAAACAAACTTTCTAAAATGCTAGATAGACTACTTAATTAAAGATAGTTTAAAACGTAGTTTTGAGAAGAAAAACGTTGAACATTCTACTCCGCAAATGTCTTTCATGCCCATAAAATAGCCAAAGGCGTTAACGCTGCTAAATCAGGTGAGTGCAGCGCGTGCAATTCATATTATTATTTATTACTTTCATATTTTCCAGCTTAAAACTGCTCTGGACGTCTACTGAACTCTGAATATTATTAGTGAATCATTTTGTTTTAACTGCCTTTTGTCCATCTAGCTTAATTGCATTTACTATACTTCGCGCAGCGAACAAATAGGGTGGCTTATGCAACCTAAATGACATATTGCAAAGCTGACTGGATCAGTATTTTAATACATAATAATTACTAAAGAATTAGAGATAGCGGTCCTTATAATTAGACCTAATTTCAGCTGACTTTAAATAATTTTTTGAGGTTATAATTCAAATAGATACTTCGACCAACTTTTTGTACACTTGTAATATGTAGGCATGTGGCCTGGCTCTAGCTAACTCTCATTAGTTATTACCTACATATTACAAGTGCACAAATGACATGCTTTTTGTTTGTTTGTTTGTTAATGGACAAGGTCTAGGCATGCAGAGTACCAGGTACCTTAGACACCGACTGCTTTGGTCATTAAATTGGTCGAAGTTTCTATTTGCGTCTAAATCTCAAAAAATTATGTCAGCTGAAATTAGATCTAATTATAAGGACCGCCATGTCTAATAATTATTATTAAATTACTGATCCAGTCAGCTTTGTAACATGTCATTTGGGTTGCATAAGCCACTCTATTTGTTTGCTGCGCCAAGTATAGTCTCGTAATTCTCAAGTATACCGCACGCGTAACTGTTTTCATAGTTCGCTGCTTCTTGGTTATTATTGGAGTTTCTTTTCCAGTGAGTAAGGCCGTGTTCTTGTTAATGCAGAGCTCAAGCGCAATTGCCCTTATGCTCACTCTATCCCTCAATCTGGCGCGAATTATTGCTTTCTGAGCTTCGCTTAAAGGTGCCATCTTAACTTGACGTTAAAGGTGTCAGTGTCATATGACAGAAGTTTGTTTGAATTTGTAATATGAGTTTTCTATGAAGGCGATGGTACGTCGAAAATGGGAATATCAGTTTAGTCATGTGTCACAATTTTAGAAAAAGTTGCTGTCTGCTATTATTTAAAGCATTTATCTACAACTGTTGTAATATATGCACATTTTACACTTATATAGGGATGTAAAATGTTGTTCATATTACACGCTCATATTACACATGTGTAATATGAAATTGTAAATAAATAACAAAAAAGCTATGATTACGACATACAATGACAGATCGCCGCGCCGTTGACAGTCATATAAGTGTTCCTGAAATTGTGTTTTATTGATAACCACACTAAAATACTTAATAATGGCAACTACTAGTGACGACGACGATATAAATTTTACCTCTACACCTCCGGAAATCCGAGATGCAGCTAAATTCGCATCGCTTGATTTGCTACCGGCAAGAGCGAGACAGAATTATGAAATTGCTTATAACGCATTTATGGCGTGGCGGGCAAGCAAAAATGTATTTTCATTTTCGGAAGACACGTTACTAGTGTATTTTACGGAAATATCACTTAAATTTAAATCATCTACATTATGGACGAGATATTCAATGATCAGATCAATATTGGATATCAGACACAATGTTCAAATTGAAAAATATGCGTGCATTTCTAAAGAGACGTTCTGAAGGTTTCTTACCCAAAAAAGCGGAAGTTTTCACTGGCGAAGAAATCAACAAATTTATTGAGGAAGGTCCAGATGCCCAGTACCTTGCCACGAAAGTAAGTTAATTAACAGAGATTGATACAGTTTAACAGAACCCAACATTACTTTTTAAGGTTGCCTTAATTATGGGTATAATGGGTGCATGTCGTTCTCATGAATTAAAGAACATGAACCTTAATGATTTAAAATTTTTCGAAGGCTGTATTCAAGTAAACATTCCGCAAACAAAAACAAAAATACCCAGAAACTTTACAATAGTAGGTACTTCGATATTCGATCAAAACATGCACCACCATCTTTTTTTTTTTAATTATCAACATGGAAAACGTGCAAAACAAGTTGTTGGAATAAATACATTTGGCAGAATGGGGAAGCAATTTGCAACATATTTGAAATAACCTAATCCTGAGAAATACACCAGTCATGCGTTAAGACGATCTTCTGCTACCTTGGTTGCTGATGCTGGAGCATCAATGACGACCCTAAAACGACATGGCGGCTGGAAAAGTGCTTCTGTAGCAGAAGGATATATAGCCAATTCTAAACGTAATAAAATGGACATTGCTAAAAAGATTGCGACTCAAATTAGTGCTGATAAATGTGTTACTTCTAGCCCAACCACAATATCCAGTGCCGTTGTAGATTCCAATGTTTCTACATGTAATATGTCTCTATCTACTGATAACCTCAATGGTATTTATACATCAAACTGTAATGTTACAATCAATGTTATTAATAAATAGTTCTTTTGGCATTTCGAGGTTATTTTTTGTTCATAGTTTCATGAGGCATTCTGACATTTTATAAAAATTATTTTGACTTTGACAGATTTTACATGTAACTTGATAATTAAAATAAAGTAAGGAAAAGGAAGTGCCCAGATTTGAATTTCCGCGACCGTATTTGTGCAGTTGTAGATAAAGTATAGTATTTGACTCGCGTAAAATGGTCATATTACACTCGAATAATTACAACACTCGCTTCACTCGCTCGTGTCGTAAAGCATCCTCGTGTAATATGACCTACATTTTACGCTCGTTAAATAATATACTATTAAAGTTGTATGGCAAATTCTTACACGCTGTGCTTTTTGGAAATGCAAAGCTAATGCGACACAAAACAACTGACTACTTTTATACATAAATTCAGATGATGCATGATTGTGTTAACAGCCCAGGGTTCAATCTTGTGTTGATGCTCTATTACTGCAAGGGGTTGTATTATCCTATTAAATTTTTTAATTAACAGGGCTTTTTTAGGCTTTTGTGATGCTGAACATCAATCTTTTCTCGTTCAAATTTCGTATACCATAGGTAAATAGTAGCAAAAGAAGGTGTTTGTTCATTAGAAGCTGAATGCAAACTCTCTCTGCACTCTCAAGTGTTCCAACTGTTTTTTAAAACCATAATAAATCATAATTCGAAAATGCCCTCTGGATAATTCAATTTTTGACTTCTAATGTCAACTTAGACAATTAACAGTTTTGGTTCTAACTAACGTAACTTGAAAAACTAAAGCTCAAATAACACTGTACAGTAGTTGTTCTAAATTAACACTGTACAGTAGAATAATTTTCTAAGTGATTCAGAATAGCCGGGAATCATTCTTCAAAGTTTTATTACATTGTATAAATGTGTCAATAAATATACGAATATGTTGATCAGTCCACTTTTAACATTACAAGAATAATATGGAGTACTAGTTAAGTAGTTAAATTCCAATGATTACAAGAGAACCAACAAAGTGATTCCAAGAATGTTTTATTACATTATACTACAATATACAACTACACACACTAAGTTGTTATTTAGTAATGTTGACACTTATAAACGACATTTTATTGATATTTGTTTAGCAAACGTGTACACTTTAAAAATATACCAAATTCAAAAACTACTAGAATAACATTGAAAATTAACATCATATGTTTGGTTTTTCACTCGGCCTATTAGATTTTTATTCTGAATTATGTCAGCTTTGGCTTTCTTAGTTCATTATAGTTATAAGGAATTTCACTCACACTTTATACAGGTTCTAAGATACTACATTTAAAAACAAGAATGAAGGTTATTAAGGCAATAGGTGTATTTTTTTAAAACAAATCCATACGGCGCGGCGGCAGGCGGATCGTTAACTCCATATATATTTTTTCCAGGCAAGTCGAAAATTAACAAGGTTCAGTATTCATTATACCTGTGCAATTATATTTTGCAGGTACTTTCTTCCATCGATACCGTGTTTTTTTACGTTTAACGGGCTCCAGTATTTCTCGACCGTCTAATTGGTTTGACCTTTACCTTTTTCAGTCCATGCTATTCTTTATTTCTAGGCTACATCATAAGTTTGATACTAAGAACTGATTTTTTATAAGCCTACGCTACGTAGGTTGTAGGCTTCGAGTACAAATGACATCGTTAAAATGACAGAAAGGGTGGCTCTGTGCACGGTCTGGGGTGTAATTGTTATTCTGATGGCAACTTTTATTTATTAGAATGGTAGTATCGAATAAACTCAAGTCCTTTTAGAAAAACAACTCTCATGGGATTTTAGTTTCAGTTTTGAACCAACTAACGACTATAAAAATATAAATTAGGAAAAATTTTGTCTTTAACTAAAGACAGTTCGATGAGTATACAACCTAGTATATTATGATACTAGTGTATAAGCATGCCTTTATAGTACGTGCGACGAGTTTAAGAGCACGACGCGAAGTGGAGTGCTTTTAACGTCGCTAGTGCTTTAATGACACTTGTACACGTGTATCATACGTTATTTTGTCTACGATCGTAACAGAAATATAAAAACTTTTTTCGTCACATTGTGTTAGATATAATAATAATAATAATAATAATAATAATAATAATAATAATAATCTTTATTGTCCAACAGCGGCAGCCAATTATAGGACAAATCATACAAAAACGTTATTACAAACATACATTAATAAGCAACAAAAACGATATATAGCTATTAAACAAAAAATAAAGAATAGTTCAGCTACATTTAAAATTATAAATATCAAACCAACAGTTAATTAGTACTGAACTATTAAAATAATATCTTGGCTATATAATAACTTAACCCTATGTACTATCGATAAGAATAACAAATACATATTTAGAAAATACAAATATTAAATAAACATTTCGTCATTAATAAAGTAATAATTATGCATGGTTTGAATAATTTTAATCTAAATCAGAGATGATAGGTAATAACATCTAATAACAGCGAATACTGTAATCAATTAGGAATTTGACGGGATGCTTGCAGGATATTCCGTATACTATCTGAGTGAATATCTACCTCGCTACTTATGGCATTAAAATTAGCACACATTGTATATATGGGCGATTTAAGCATAACATTAGTTCTGGAGACAGGCAGATAAAAGGTTTTATTTTGTCTCATATTAACTCGTGGAACATGGAAGGTAAGACTAGATAAAATGCAAGAACAGTCTAGTTGATTATGCAATATTTTATAGAGAAATGTGAGGCTGGCAAAAACTCTTCTAGTTTCACAGGAAGTAAATTGATATTCTAGGTTATGTTGACATTCAAATTTACGGCAAAGCGTGTTTTAATATAATATTTTAAAATTTCATTTAAAAAAGTAGGCTTTTTTAAATTAATTTCAGTGTGTGAAGTGCCACTTTTTTTCATTCAGTGAAAAATTAATGTTGTAGTATATCGAAGAGTCGTTCAGATTGCTCATGCAAATCTGTGTTACTGCGACTTGTCGATATTCTGCTTAGTTGCTCACATAAATTTTGTGGATCTTCCGATTTGTTTTGCAGAGCTAACTTCCATGTGTTCTTCCTTGAAGTTGTTCGGAGTTTAATAATCTCTAGGAATTTCCGAATA
>CALNHX010006953.1:0-37171 GCA_940337035.1 Agriotes lineatus
ATCTCTGTACCCACGATCCACTATGAATATGTCGCCATCCTGAAACCAATTTCTCAATGCAGCCCCATCTCTGTCGAATTCAGCCCGAAGAATAGCTGCGTCATTATTCCTCGCATCAGAAAAATAGGGACCCAAAATGGTCAATATATATCCGTCAGTTCCCACGATCAGCGTCGGTTTCAGTAAGTGCCGTCCTTTATGCAGGGAGTAAGATTGGCGGAGAACTTGAAAATTGCTACTCTTATGGATGTAGGAGTAAGTACCATCGCAGAGGACAATAGCTTTGGGGACGTCGGGCTCCTCATTAAATAATGTGTTAGCAAAACCCGATACATGGTGCGCGATGAAGTTTTCCCTCCCGATCGCCTGAACGCCAATATTTTCTGGGACAAATCTTTGTGCTAATGACCTCCGAACAGTGTTGATTGCCATGCTGACAGCTTGTCGGGTATTATAATTATACACTACTTTGAGAAATTCGTCAGACACTCCTTGTCTCATTTTGCAGAGAAAAGCCATCAAGTCTTTGCGGCTAATCCGCCTGAAAAACTCACCGACAGCGTTCGCATCTTGAACTGCTTCACAATAAGTGAGAAGATCTTCGAATTGGGGTTTGTTGAGCGGATACAAACAGGAAAATTCTTCATCAGTCAAAGAATCTGGATTCGTGAGCCTTGGGTTAGCTAAAGCGAGATTTCTCAAGTGTTCTAAGATTCTCTGTAACTCTGGTCCTGATATGGCATAGGGTCTATTGGTGAATCTAAGACCAACAATGAGAGGCTGCAATATAAATCCATCCCGATCAAAATGGTGTTCGCAACAACGGACGTTTTCGGGCACAAATATATTGCGAAGCACAAAAACATTGAGCCTCGCTTCTAGACTGACTCTTCTTACCTCATCAGGAGCATTGCAGATAAAACAAGCACGTTCCCCCTTTTGATTCAACACGTTCAATCTCAAATGTGTAGGGTTTTCTCTAATCAGTCGGATCTCATTATTTATAGATTGATTGCAATTGAAACAAATTCGGTGATCATTTTGAACGTCGAGATCTACTAATTCGTTTGCGGCACGTCGTGAAACTGCGATTTGTTGCTTGTCAACATCGTCGCCAATTCGTGGCATTTGTCGAGGTCCACCTAATAGGTTACATACATAACATCGCAATATCGCCGCCATCATTTACTCACTATCAGTAGATTAAGAAAAACTATTCCTAGCACAAAGTAGACAACAAATAAATCTTCACACGTCAACTGCCGCAAAAGTAAATCTGGACACAAAGTAGTTCCTTGGAAATCTCAAGCGAATCGAGAAACTCTGATGTTTATATAGGAACACCAGATTTTCACGTTTTTATTGATAATTAACTAGCAAGAACAATTGCACTTTTCTTACGTGTGTATATGTTTCGCTGTACCGCGAGAAACAAACAAGAAAAAAAAACGACAATCGCGGCCAGAATGAAGGCACTTCCGAATAAAGAGCAAGAAAAACCCACTTTCAATAATGTTTGCAGATGGACGGGAAATTCCACTTCAGACTTGAAGACGTTTATTTCACCAAGAAACACTTCTTTTCAACGAGATTTCTAAATACTTGTCCGTGAATCTTTTGGAAAAAAAACTAAGGTTAGATTTTTCATTGCTATTTTCTTCGTTAGGATTCTCATAAACACTCGTATAAAACAAGTGCGTGCGCAAAGGCACCGATAATATATATATATATATATATATATATATATATATATAGATATATAATAGATGGTCCATAAGGTAGAACTCGCACTTAGCGAGTATTCCGTCATAAATGAATGTATATACCGGGTGTCAACGAATTTATTAGACAAGTCATAACTTTTAGAGTATTACGTATATCAAAATGATATTTGGTATAGGTAAATGGCATAGAAAGAGGAGAGTTTTCGCATATTTTTCACTTTCCGGTCACTTTCGGTTTCACCGGAAATGGCTCCGATTTAGAATTTTTAAATGGAATACCCTGTATATTTTTGCATATTTGGATTTCTGAGACAATTTTTGATCAGAATGTGACATTTTAAAAAGTTTTTAAGCCTACTTGAGTTTTTTAGAGCCACTTTTAAGATGGCATCTAGGTGGCCATGATCGGACGCAAACTAATCTAAGGACCTCAGGTGATGTCAGAAAATTACAATCGCAAAGTTTTAGTGATTAGTATGATAGATAGGAATAAGACAAGTTGGCAAAATCACGTTTTCTTGTCTAACTATGTTTTTTCAAATGGCGACCCTTTTTTGACAAGCACTTTTCGAAAAGAGGATTTTTTGGCGAATCTAACGATACTAATGTATTTGCGATTGGATTAAAAATAAGCTCATAAGTTAAATATTTCTAAGCAAAATACTGGATAATAATTTATTTACTTTTGTCAAGTGTGCCATGGATAACTTTTTAAAATGTCACATTCTGATCCAAAATTGCCTCAGAAATCCAAATATGCAAAAATATACAGGGTGTTCCATTTAAAAATTCGAAATCGAAGCCATTTCCGGTGAAACCGGAAGTGACCAGAAAGTGAAAAATATGCGAAAACTCTCCTCTCCCTATACCATTTATCTATACCAAATCTCATTTTGATACACCTAATACTCTAGAAGTTATGACTTGTCTAATAAATTCGTTGACACCCGGTATATATATATCCATATATACATATATATGATATATATATGTGCATATATGATATATATACATATGTATATATTGTATATGATATATCTATGTGATGTAGATATGTCTATAATAGAATATCATAAGGAGACGGGTGCATTTGCTCATTTTCCCTATTTTGATTGCAATAAAAGTAACTCCCCGGGATCGCATTTCCGGACTTCGTGCATATGGAGACTTTTGATCAGCTTTGATTTTTGGATAATATCCCCGAGTATGGAAGCTTTTAACCGAGGGCCGATTCCCATATGTTCCGTGCGGGGTCCTTTATTATCAGCTATGGCCTAGCTATCTTCTTTAAAGAATTCTGGACTTCCAAAAATCTTTCAAAATTAGTGTTCCTACACATTGCACGCATTCAAATCTCCAAACTTGAATATGTTATTTCCACTGGCAGTTTGATTAATTATAACTGTCATGTTTCATATGTACCTAATGGCGAATATTAAAAAAAAATCAATTTCAAATTTATAAGTTTGACATGGCCTATTCAATTAATGAAATGGTGGACATGCTTTGGGCATATGGAGCTGCGGAAGGGAACGGTGGAGAAGCATTGCGAATTTATACAGATATGTTTCCCCTGAGGCGACAGCCTGATCATACAACAGTTGCTTCAACTGATAGGCGATTACGTGAAACCGCCTCACTTCGGTGTTCAAGACCAAATGCTGGACGACAAAGAGACGTCCAATCTATTGATTTTGAAGAAGATATTCTAAATAGAATTGAACAGGAGCCAAACCTAAGTACCAGAAATTTAGAAAACCAAGTTGGCGTGAGTCATATGACCATTTGGAACGTTTTGCATGAGCAACTTCTTCATCCATATCGATCTCAAAAGGTACAAGCCTTACTTCCAGCAGATTTTCCGAGACGTCTAGGATTTTGTGAAGATCTACTAATTCGAAACATTGAAGATCCAACTTTCAGCTGCAAAATACTTTTTACAGATGAAGCGAACTTTCCAAGAGATGGCATTACAAATCTTCACAATTTACATACTTGGACTGAGGACAACCCTCATAATATCGCAATCCGCAATACTTAAGATCGGTTCAGTGTGAACATATGGTGTGGTATACTAGACAATTACCTAATTGGCCCCTATGTCCTTCCTCCGCGGTTGAGAGGACAGACTTATGTCAACTTGTTGCAAAATGCATTACCAGAATTGTTAGAAGACGTTACACTTGAAATTCGTAGGCAGATGTGGTTAATGCATGATGGCACCCCAGCGCATTTTAGCATTGTGGCAAGAAACTATTTAGAAGAGGTGTTTCCGCACAAATGGATTGGTAACAGAAGGCCATTAGCACGGCCAGCTCGTTCACCCGACCTAAATCCCTTAGATTTCTTTCTTTGGGGCCACTTAAAAGTTTTGGTATATCAGACACCAATACAAACAGAAGCCGAATTGCGTCAAAGAATCGTTGATGCCTGTGATACCATCAGAGGAACTCCAGAAATATTTGAACGCACCCGTCAGTCTTTACTTCGATGATGCCAACTGTGTATGGAAGTTCAAGGAAGGAATTTTGAGCAACTTTTATAACTCTTCTCAATTGAATTATTTTTTTCATATTTATTACCTTTAATTAAACTTATTTTTACTTGTTTCTATGATTTTTAAATTAATTTTACTTATAACAGTTATAACTAAGTTAACATTTTAATAGAACTTCTAAAATGTGTCAGATGCCTTATTAAAGCGTAACTTTAAAAGTGTAGTGACCGAGTGTTTGAGTACAATTTCATTCACTGATTTCAATGGTAGATTAAAAGAAAAGTCACAAAAGAGGTTCTAACTTGTTAAGTCATTTTGCGGTTGTAGATGCTTAATCGCATTTCACGCCTTTAGGGCAACTTGTTGCTATGTCAAAACCATTTTCAATCTTTCCGCACATTTGATTCAGGTCCTTTTGGTATTTTAAATAGCCACCTAGGCTTTAGGGCAGCGTGCCCGTATGCTAAACCCTTTTAGTTTTTTATTTGGCTCCATCGCCTAATTCCAGAATCATGATTTTGTACATATTTGGCCCCAAACGCAGCATTTCTCGTCGGTTGAAGCTCCCCTCTGATGGCGCTGTGGCAGCCGAGCGTATCGCCCGCAAGAATTCCGAATCCTCTAGAAAGCACGCCGTTGAGGCGTGATACCATTGGTGCCGGCATTAATTTGTTTCATTTTATCGCCCCGCGATTGGCTGCCGAGGTTTAGTCACGTGGGGACGCGACCAAGGTGACCTTTGCCAGCGCTTCCCTCTGGGCATTCAGCCGAGAGCCGTCGATCAAACAAGAGGTCGGATAGTGTGTGTGCGTTCGTGCGGCGTTTCCGCCCTTGGCGGGGGCGTCAGTCTTTTTCCCGGCGAGTGCTGCTTCAGCAATTACGTGACAAACGTTTTCGCCTTAAGGGCAGTCAACCGCAGTCCGTTGCAAAGAACGCTTGTGTGGTGGTTGTGTGTGAGAGTTTCGAATTGTCTTCGGCGTAGCGTGGGTGTTTTTGAGCCCAGTTCCTGCTTCCGTAAGTAAGGGGTCGTGCCCCCTTCATCTCGACCTACGAGGATCTGTCCCGCAGAACGAAAGTGGCCCTTTTTTCGTCGTCCCGTTGTACGCGTCCTGACGCGCTTCACGTCGCCATTAAGGCGGATGTGCACTCATCCCTATAGCCGTCGAACATCGAAGGTACCTGCCACCTACGACTGCAGCCTGTCGCAACTCGACTGTACCAGGCTCCCTAACCGCCTACATTATTAAGGTATGTGTCTTTGAACTGATTACCGCTGTGAACGCGAGCGAGCCGTCACATCTCTGGTGCCTACAGGCACTGTCGTCATATTTGTCCATGTCGCGAGTGCTAATTTGATCTTTGCTGTTCGCTGCATAAGGCGTCGCGCCAGTATATTTGTGCATTAATTCAGACTTGCAGACTGTCCATGTCGCGAGTGCTAATTTGATCTTTGCTGTTCGCTGCATAAGGCGTCGCGCCAGCATATTTGTGCATTAATTCAGACTTGCAGACTGTCCATGTCGCGAGTGCTAATTTGATCTTTGCTGTTCGCTGCATAAGGCGTCGCGCCAGCATATTTGTGCATTCATTCAGACTTGCAGACTGTCCATGTCGCGAGTGCTAATTTGATCTTTGCTGTTCGCTGCATAAGGCGTCGCGCCAGCATATTTGTGCATTCATTCAGACTTGCAGACTGTCCATGTCGCGAGTGCTAATTTGATCTTTGCTGTCCGCTGCATAAGGCGTCGCGCCAGCATATTTGTACTCATTACTGCTCATTACTGTTCAAAATCTGTCGCTAAGTTTAGAGCGCGCGCGCCAGCTGGTGCCCCTAGTTTTAATCTAGTTTAGATATAGGGCGACGCACTCTGCTGCCCCATTGTAACCCGTTAGTCAATACATGATTAGTTAGCTAAGGGAACTATTGTTTTGTTTCGACTTGTGCATGTTCTGTTTCAGATAAGCGCCCCCTTCATTGTACTGATTATAGTGCGACGGAACGAGGGAGCTTTGAGCGTACAGGTGGGTAAGACAGCTGCGTAGTCGCGGTCGGATTGACACCTAATTACAATCCTTGCATAAGGCAATCCCGAAGTTGTTATTTGACCTTGCAACTCTTGAGTAATCCTATCGGCTGAGTATTTTGCGTGCTTCGCTCCCGTCTAACCGTCCAGGCCCGGTTAGCCGGGTTAAGACAGGCTTGGTGGCGCCCTCATGATTTCGACATACCCTATATATATATATTATGCCACAACACGCTTGCCCAGAACGTATCGTGTGACTCACGCCCGACTCCCTGAGCGTTCCAGCCGTGGCCTATTAGCCTATTTCGAACCGATTTCAGGGCAAGTGTGCCAGTTTTTCAGGACTGATTCCGTGGTGCGATACTCACCTTGGGTGGGTGTCGTAAAGTTCTTTTTATACCGTAACAAACTTTGAAATGAAAGGAGATAGGTTATAAGTATACGCACAATGTAGGTACGTATTATTATTTTCTATTCTTCATTATATAGGTTTAGAACAAAATTCTATCTATCTAATAATAAGCTACTTTAGTAACAGAACGCAGTGTGTAAAAGTATGGGATCAGATATCTCCTCAAGCGCTAACAACATCGGGTGTTCCTCAGGGATCTATATTGGGTCCGCTGTTCTTTTCCATCTATACTAGTCACCTTTTCCAAAGTATTAATTCTTGTAAAATTCATATGTAAACTAACGATATGCAGTTATGTTATTCTTTTAAACCTAATGATTTGCAACTTGCTCTTAGTAACATAAATAATGATCTTATAAAAGTACACGACATTTCATCAAAACATTCTCTCTTACTGAACCCAAACAAATCTTTGGTACTTTTATTTGGTAGCAAAAATGTTTGTTCTAAGGTTAAAGACGCGATTAATTTAGTTATTAATGGTTCGAGAATACCTGTTGTCGATCAAGGAAAAAACTTGAGTTTGGTAATGGACAACACCTTTAGGTATAGGGAGCAAGTTGCAAATAACGTCCAGCGTTCTTATGCTGCATTACGAATCCTATATCCACATAAACCTTACTTATCTAAAACTGCTAAAACAATTTTATGTAATTCGCTAGTCCTTTCACAATTCACGTATTGCGCTCCTGTTTATGGTCCCTGTTTGGATGCTTCTGATCGAGCTCGTATCCAAACAGTACAGAATTCATGCTTACGATATATTTTTGGAATTCGCAAATATGATCACATTTCTCATAAACTCAAAGAAACTGGCTGGTTGAACATGAAAAATCGTTTCATTTTGCAAGCTGTTACTTTATATCATAAAATTATTCTGCATAAAAAACCTTCTTATTTACATATCTTTTCAAACAGACGTACATAACTTGAATATTAGAAACAAAGGTCTGATCACCCCTCCACTTCACACAACTGCCCTTTTCGAACTTTCTTTTTCTTACTGTGCTTATAAACTTTATAACGCTGTTCCTGCTGATTTTAAGAGCCTTAGTGTAATTTCGTTTAAAAAACATATGCGCCGTCATCTTTTCGAGAGTCAATAGAGTCGATAAAGTTAAATGTCTAACACAGTTAAATTCCCATGTTAGTGTGTTGCAAGTTGATTATTATTTTTTTGTAAATTATGTATTTTGTTTTTTCGCGTTTGCACGACATAGTTTTAATGTTGATTACAAGGTTTGAGTGGCAGATCAGTAATAGTTTCACTACATTACTGAACTCTGCCTTGCGATTTTCGGTCTGTTATTATACATTTTTAGTTCATTACTATTTAAATTTTTTACTCTTTTTGCTCAACAATATATTTTTTTAACTAATGTAATATGTAACTATTTTCATTGTCATTATTATCATTATTTGTTTGTCTAGACCGAAATTAAAAGTCCATTATTATTATTATTATTATTATATTTAGGCAGCAAATACACCCTCGAAGTTTGTCGGTCGAATTCGTATACACCCTGTATATATATTGTTATGATACACTTAGGGTAGTTTTAAAATAAAAATATAAAAATGATAAATTTGGAAGATTAATACAATCAAATTTTGAGGGTTTTAAATAAGATTGGGTGTTAATTTCAAAATGAATGATGAAAATTAAAATAGAGACAATTAGTACTGTAAATTAAGTAACGACTTCCGGGATTGGACCGTGTCATGATTGAGATCGAAGAACTCAACGTTTCGCCCACTTTTCGCAAGGGAAGGGACAGAAGAGCACGGTAACTCAACGTGTGAACCACGTCAGAGGCGAAACTCGACTGACTATCGGAAGAAGAAAGGCGAGAATTTATATGCAAGCGCCGTCGCGATTCAGTGGCGGAGGGCGGGGTTTAGGAATTAGCACTTTCCACATAGTGTTTAATTTATCTTTAGATGAAGGAAGAACCTGTGAGATTTTGCTCGGGGGTTTGAATACTGTTTTAATGTTTTGTTTTCGAAGAAACTTTCCTATGCGGTCGGTGACTTGGTATATATAAAATACAGCCGCTATTAAATATATTATTTTTAGCCTGTCAAGAGAGAGCAAACAGCACTTTGATTGCGATCACTGCTGGAACTTCTTCCAGACGCATGTTGGGCTGCCGTCCAGTTAGGCGCTCCGAATTACAGAAACTTACAACCAGTATGCCTCCAGAAGGGCATTCTATTTTGTTACATGTATATAATGGATATATAAAATTATTAATTGTTCAATAAATATGTTTTAAAAGGATTTGTTGTATGGGGAGCTTTTACATTGTATAAACTAAGTAACTTTGCATTTTCCGTACATATACTGTAATGCATAAAGGTAACGTAATGTAATGTAATGTAGTAATAATTTAAATTGTAATTACACCTACCTTACTTACATTTATTTAATTCATATGTTAGACTGACCAAAAATAATTCTGTTTTAACTGGGTTCGTTAACTACTTACAAATAAAACAGTATTATGCCCTTTATTGTATTTCATTCATCTGCAACTTTAATATTACAGAAGGCAAGCTCGGTAGACAAGAAAAACTCATTCCTCAGAGTTGGGTTCCCCGGTTCGTTAATATTAAAATTCGTGTGATACTCCACTGGGCTGTAAATGTACTTCAATCGCGCCAGATTCCCTAAGACGTGCTCTTGCTCTAATGGTAACTTTCCGGTTCCTAACGCCGATACTTTGATCGCAATCTAACCTGAGTTTTCTGCAATGCTGCGGTAACTCGTTCGAGCAGCGTCTCCTGATGTTCTCTACCTGAAGCTGGGCCCCTGGGATGCTGTGACTGATGTGACGGCCTCCTGGTCGGTTATGCTGACGTTGAAATATTGGGCTCAGGAACTCAATTGTGCCCGTAATTGAATATCGTAGGCTTGAGCTGGCCTCGGTCGGATCCTCGGAATGTGGTATCGGAGAAAATATTTTTTTCGAGGGAAATTAAAACCCACACTTCCACTGATACACGGGTAAATTGCCAACACAATGGTGTACTTTTTATTAATTTAAATTGAATATTTTTATATTAAAATTGCAATTAAATGAGAGACCAAAAACTGTGTGTCAATAATTAATTTGATTCAAATGTTTCTGGCCGCTGGTGGTTAATAACAAATGCCTATCTAAACTACAAAAACGTATATAGACCAAGTTCAATACAATAACCTTCTTAACTTACTTACTTACTTACTTAATCCGGAACCCTTGTACCTTGCGGTGTCGGGCTTGATTTGCAAAATTTTCTCCATTGGGTCCTATCTTAGGTTAGCACCTTCGCCTGTTGCCAGTCTATTCCCCTCTTCGATATTGCTTTTCTTACGTCTTCTTGCCACGTCTGTCTTGGTCTTCCTCGAGCTCTATTTCTTCCTTCCTTCGTTTCCCATATTTTCTTTGGAAGTCTACCTTCTTGCATCCTTGCTAGGTGGACATACCAACGCAGCTGGCTTTCTTCTATTTTTGTTTGTAATGGTTTTACTTTGAGTTGTTCTCGAAGCACTTCATTTCTGTCTATCCAATTTTGTCACTTCTGATATTTTTCTTATGTACCTCATTTCAGTTGCTTGAACTCTGGATCGCAGTTTCGGTGTTAATGTCCACGATTCACAGCTATACGTTAAAGTAGGGGTATATATGGCATTGAACACTTTAGTTTTAGTACCCCTAGAAACCTCTTTCATAGCCAGAAAATTTTTACTCAGTGCAAAATATAATTTTTCGGTCGCGCTGATTCTCGCATTCACCTCTGCCTCCATATTTCTATTTTCCTCGAAGGTTGCACCTAAATATTTGAATGTATTTACTTGCTGGATTAACTCTGCGTCAATATTTTTATATTAAAATTGCAATTAAATGAGAGACCAAAAACTGTGTGTCAATAATTAATTTTATTCAAATGTTTCTGGCCGCTGGTCGTTAATAACAAATGCCTATCTAAACTACAAAAACGGATATAGACCAAGTTCAATACAATAACCTTCTTAACTAATATTCCTTATAACAAAAATTATTTACAAAACTTCTAATTCTAAAATATTGTCTTTTTAATTTTATATCAACTATCTCATAGCGCCACTCACTTTGTATTATTTAGATTGTCTTTTCACTCTCGCGTACTTACACTGACTTGTTTTTTTTAAATAGTCCACTTCCATCACAAATTTTGTTTCACATCCTGTTGTGTGTCATTTTCTTTGTATTTTTATCCACTGTCTACTTTTCCCAGATTTTCAAATATTGCTGTCTAATATTACAATTGCCATGTTCTGCCTGGTTTATGCTCTTTGCAACGTATTATAATAATTCTGCTTCTTTTACCTTTATTGAAAATGCTCATAAACATATCCTATTTAATTATTCTGACATCTACACTTCATTTAACACGCACATATTGTAAACCTTTCTGTGACAGTTCTATTTATTTGGTTTGGCTTTAATTTTGCACATTTTGGCTAATTTAAAATTATCGACTCCAATCTATGAAAAACGAGCTCTGTCCTTTGCCTTTTGTACTCAAATAATTTCATTATTACTGGCATTGCTTCGCAGATGTAATTACGGATTGAAATTTATACTCTAAATCTTGCAGTTGTATGAACTACCCCAACTCTGTGCTATCTGACTTGCTTTATTTATTTGTGCTGCAAGCAGAGTTGAGTAGCCGGCTCAATACCATCTCAATACATATGTAGTATCTATATTTTTAAAGTCCCCATCAATTTTTCTATTACAATCGCGCGTTAAGTTTTAGTACAAACAGCTGACCCTCTGATAATTCTAACGTTTTTTCCATTTTGCAACCCCCAAATCTACCTGGGCCGCAAATTTCCACATCCCGATTTTTTTTTTAAATACAATCGACCAGCGGAAAATTTCCGAACAGCGAATTTTACACAAATATTAATTTTAACGTTTTTCTGGTAATTATAACGTTTTTTCCATTTTGCAAACCCCAGATCCACTTGGGCCGCCAAATTCCCACCTCACAAATTCTCTTAAAAAATAAAAGCGAACAGTAGAAAGTCTCCAAACAGCGCATTTCACACAAATATTAATTTTAAAGTTTTTCTGATAATCATAACGGTTTCCCCATTTTGCAACCCCTAAATCAACCTGAGCCGCAAAACTCTTAAAACCCACAGATTCATCCACATACTGCCAAAAACAAAAATCGATTTTATTTCTTTCTCCCTGTTTATGCAAACATCCAATTTGCTACAAATGCACCTCAGATTTCTACCCCTGTAACTTCGCCACCGTGCATCGCAGAACCTAAAAACCAGCCTGTACGATGAGCGTTGGTTCATCCTTTTTCCAACTAGCCGCAAATCATATTTGGATCTTTCAAAAAGTATGAGATGTAACAGCACCGAACGCTTTGGTATCCAAAAAATCGTTTTAACCCCGTATTTTCGTCCCCTCGAATCTTACATTTTCACAACCTCTCCAGAAAGTTTGCCCATGACGAGATCTTCAAAATGACACCAACAACATTTACCTGCAATACGTAGAACTTGCAAAAATTCGTGGGCATTTCCAAGCGTTACACAAATCGCTAAAAGAGCCCCGTACTAGCGTCACACCACCAGTTCGTTAAACATTTTCAATGTTAAATAGTATATTAAGATACGAGTTTTATAAGAAGCATTTTGTAGCACGCACGGGTTTAGGATACGACGAGCGAAGCGAGGAGTGCCCTAAAGGAGTAAGTGCTACAAAATGCCTTATAAACGAGGTATCATACAGTTTTATCTACTTTGCCACTTTTTAAAACAAAAATTACTCAGTTTTCAGTATTTTTATTACAGCATCGCTTTCTGTCTATTACGATAAGCGTTTGCGTATTGTAATAGCCTTAGTACGAACGCAAAGTAGATAAAATAAAACATAAAATTTATGGCTATTTAAACTCTTCGTTTAAATGCTTATAAATTGGTGTTCTGATGGAGAACCGCTGACTATTTAATAATATTAAAAAACAAGTATCAGTCGAAATTATTTGAATGGTAATTCATTTAAACGTCAAAATTAAGATACATTAGCTATTAAGTGTTAATTTGACTTAAATGGCTAAACTACAGTAACAAAAAATATGTAGATATGATTATTATGTAGTATGGAGCTGCTAAAGAAAATGCTTTACGTGCAAGACGTATGTATTCTAAAAGATTTACAGATTGTCAAAAGCATTCTGAAAATACTTTTCTTCGAGCAGTTCAACGCTGAAGAAAGACTGGAAATTTACAACCCAAGATAGGTCATGGTGGCGGCAGACCAAATGAACATACGGTGCATGTGGAGAAAGAACTTTTAGAAATGGTTTATGCTGATTCAACTACAGAGTACACGCCAAATTTCCCACCAGGTTAAAGTTCCTCCATCCTTTGTTTGGCGCACATTGAGCAGCAATTATTTGTACCCTTAGCATCAGCAAAATGGCTGCTAAATCACACTAGTAGGGAAGCAGAATTTCCAATACACGTATTGGTGACGGATGAATGCTGTTTTACTAAGAATGGTGTTCTCAACTTCCATAATTCTCACATATAGGCTGATCAAAATCCGCACGCAATTCGCCAGAGTAGCTTTCAGCAGCGTTTTAGTTTGAATCTGTATGCTAGTATTTTGAACAACAACTTAATAGGGCCTTACAAATTACTACCACGCATTAATGGCCATTCTTATTTGCAGCTTTTACAAGATGTTCTGCCAGAGCTTCTGCGCCGTACCATGTGGTTTATGCATGACGGCTGTCCTTCACATTTTAGTCATGTTGTACGAGATTGCATCAATACTGTATTTTACAAAGATAGGTCGGTCAGGGTAGATTCATTTCATGGCCCCCACGCAGTCCACATACGAAGCAAACCAAGAAACTATCTAAATATTCCTTTGGCATAATTATTACTCTTCGATAATTTGCGAAAACAGAGTAACTCAAAAATAGCTTTATAAACATATTGCATTGTTAGCTGTGAAAATGAAGCAGAACAGAGCAGTTTTTGGAGAGTTTGTTACCTGAAGGACTCAGATTTTGAAGAAACTATAAAACAGCAGCAAGACTAATAGAATCTATCAAAATACAGTTAAATGGAATTAGTAACATAGGAAAACATATCAACATCGTCACATCAAAGACCATAATCGTATAATGTCATGTAAGAAGTTGAAGCAAGCAGGTAGAAAGGCTAAAGGTGTTGCAAACAATAGGCTTGTTCTGTCAAGAAATGGGACACACTGGAAAAATTCCCCAAAAAAAGGGACCTCCACCAGCACTAAAAATCACCTACAGCAGATGCAAGAAAGGTGAACCTGATCGTGGAAATAAATGTACAGACAATTTGAGTCATGGAGAATACAAGCCACTTGTGAATGCTAAAGCACCCGTCACAGTATCCATATGCCAAGTGGGAAGTGCTGTCTAGATGAATATAGGCCACTTAATGTTGGTGAATGCAGAAGCATCTATACGTATCCCAAATAGCAATAAACTGCTAGTGTTTGGTAAAGTTAATTTGGATCTAGATTTAAGACTGAAGAAGCTTGTGCAAGACAGACGTTTATAAAGCTAAACAGTGTACGTAGTTAAGAAAGAAAGGAAAATTGGGTGTAGCTGCAGGAGAAATAAGGAAATTATTCCTAGAACACCAATGCACTACATTTAATTTAAATTTCTCAATCTCAAATGTAAAAATTCATAGACACATATGCAACTCCTTCTCCGATATTAGATAATATCACTCTGCTAATGTAAGATAGTTAATGTTATAGGCTAATTCTGATTTTAATTCTACAGAACTACAAACCTTTATACAGACAATATCAGATAGATGTAGCAGCAATCCAGGAAGTAAATGGAAATGTCAAGGTGAAATTAGAAAAGAAGGCTAAGTGGTATTGTTCAACGACGATGAACAAAGAAAAAAGGGTTGGATTAATTTATCAAAGCAGATGCAAAACAACACACTACAGTTCCAACCAATAAATGGGAGGCTAGCACTAATAAGAGTCAAGGAAAAGTAAGCAAACACTACCTACAACAATATATCTGCATACACCAACAGAAGAAACATCAGATTTGAAAACATATTTATTGGTTATAAGAAGGAAAGGGACGGTATGATGAAAATTGTGAAGGATAAAAAAGAAAAATAAGGTGTGACAGAGATGGTTGCAAACAGGAAGACAGAAGGATTACAAAATATACAAGTAAGAAAGGAAGCAACACAGAACTGCAGGCAAGCGAAGAAATAAGTGTGAGGTTACAAATTGGATATAAAAAGCATATCATACAAATCAAAGATTATCAAACAGCAATTCATAAGGTGCCGGGTTTAAAATACATAGAAACTTAATAGGACCAATAACAAGGCATGGAGCAGAAACAAGAAATTTTATAAACATAAAGAACAAGTACGAATATTTGAAAGGAGAATTATGAAATTATAATGAGACCACTGAAAACTGGGGAAAATTGAAAAATGAGTCATGAAGTAAAGGAGGAACTAAAATAACAGAACATCATAAGATTATAAAAGTTCAGAGAATTAAATGGATAAGCGATAATACAAGAGCCATCAAAATACTAATAGAGTGGGACCCTAGAAAAGGAAGCACTAAAGTAAGGCCGAGATCAAGATGGACAGGCAAAGTAATAGATGATCTGAAAAAATGAAAGTGGAAGATTGGCAGGAAATAGTGAAAACAAAAAGACTTGGAAAAGAATAACAGAAAGTGCAAAATTGAACATGCTATGAGGGGGAAACAAATCATATGGATGAGGACCAATTCATCCCACGAAATAGGTTGTAACAGTTTCACTAGAAAATAGCCGGAACTCAATACGGATTATACAGCTTCTGACATTGAATACCGACAATCTGAAAAGTAACAAAAGGGTTTAACGAATTACATAAACATAATCGTCAATATTTAATTTGATGTGTTTTTATTTACACTACATACAAATAATCCAGGTTCATATTTTGCAAGTAAGACAAAAGATAATTAATTAAATACATTTACTACATTTAAATTTCATAGAATCTAGGTGTATAATATAGTTACATACAGTAGTAAATATATTGCTAACATTGAAGTTGTAGAAAAGATTGTTAAAATTGTATTTTAATACTAATGCAAGCGTCAGGGAAATTAATTTTGTACCTATGACTAAACCTATGTAGAATGAATGGCAGGGGTGGCAATGAAAGAACCCAAACAGCTTGTGAGGCCCAACTGTTGATAAGAAAATTTATGACTAAATGTTAGCATGAACACAATAATTATTTACGAATAATGTTCGTTAATGTAATTAAATCTACGGTCCAACTGCAGTATAAGGTCCTGCCTATTGCGCATGTCTACCAGCCTGATTCTAATTAGTTGATGCTGAACCCAGATTCACACCAGTTAAAGAAGCAGGGGTTTAAAAAAATCTACCAGCAATTCGATATGCGTTCTAACTTGTTGCAGCCTTTGATAGTGTTTTAAATGGAATGCCCCATATGACTGTTTTGAAACCGCTGATCACATTCATGCTTAAAGGTCGATGTTTGATCATGCGCAACAGGTTGGACCTTATATTGCAGTTTTACCAAATCTACTTTGCAATATTAAAAACTTAGTTGTCAGTCCCATTACACTATTACTTATATCCATAGCTACTTGATCTCATCAACAATAAAAATTAATATTTAAAAAAATTACAATTAAAAGCTACAACTTCAACAGCACAGAATTCTTAACGCTAGGGTAAGCTCATGGTTTGATGAATAGCTTGCAAATGTCTTTTTAAACTTCTTTTTGCTGCAGTTTTAAATTTGCATATGTCACAGCGGTAAGGTTTGTCCTTTGTATGAGTCATCATATGGCGTTTTAAATCACATTTCTCTACAGATTTGAAATTGCAGACATTGCATGAGTACGGTTTTTCTCCTGTATGAGTCATTTTATGGCGCAGCAAATGTTGTTTTTGAGCCGTCCTAAAATCACAAACATGACAAGCGTACGGCTTTTCGCCAGTGTGAATTTTTAAATGACGCTTGAGCTCTGTTTTTGTAGTCGTTTTAAATTTGCAAGAATCACATGCATAGGGTTTGTCTCCATTATGACCCTTCAGATGCATAACTAAACCATTTTTGAATGTTGATTTATAGTCACAAATGTTGCATACATGTGGTTTTTCTCCTGTGTGAGTTTTGACGTGAGCTGATAAACCGCTTCTGCTCACCGTCTTGTAGCTACAAATTTTGCATTGATGAGGTTTGTCCCCTGAATGCGTTTTCTTATGAACTTCCAAATTACCTCTAGCGGCTGTTCTGTATGAACACAAGTCACAGGCATATGGTTTCTGACCGGAATGTAGCATTATATGACGTTTTAAATCTTCCTTCCGTGCTGTCCTATATTCGCATATGTTACAAACATGTGGTTTTTCTCCTATATGGTTTTTCATATGAATGTTCCAGTTGTACTTTCGTATCGTTTGATAGTCACAAAAATCGCATGCATACGGTTTTTCCCCTGAATGGGTAATTTCGTGAAGCTTCAATTGATCCTTGCGTGAGGTTCTGTATTCACAAAAGCTACACTCGTACTCTTTTTGCAAGTGTTTTTTCATATGTTTAGGTAAACTGTATTTCCGTGCAGTCCTGAATTCACATATATTACATGCATGCACTTTTTCACCTGTATGATTCATCGTATGAAATTTCAAATTACGTTTATATGCTGTAGTGAATTTACAAAATTCGCATGCATATGGCTTCTCGCCGATATGAATACTTTTGTGAGTTTTTATTTTGATTCTTTGCACAGTTTTGTATTCACATATATTGCATTTATAATACTTGTTTTCAGCATGAAACTGCATATGGGTAGTTAGATCTTTCTGTCGCATCGCTTTGTAATCACATATATCACAAGCATAAGGTTTTTCGCCTGTATGAATGCGAACATGAGTGCTCAAGAGATATTTATTTGCTGTTTTGAAATCACAAACATCACACACATGTGGTTTAACCGCTAAGTGAGTTTTTAGATGTATAACAATTTTGCGGCGAGTAGGATACTTCTTATGGCATATATGACATTGGAAAATTTTTTTTAGGCTTATATTAGTGTCACTTTCTTCTAAAGCAGTAGAAAGAGAGTTATTTTCTGTTTCGTCCTTTAAAATATATTCTTCTTGCTCAATATCTGTGAAATCATAATTCTTGCGGTTTTGAGAAAGCTGATCAATATTTTGAATAGAAGTCAGTTGGTTGAACTTTTTGCAGTTGCCTTCATGGAGAAGAGCCTTCTGCAATTGTATGCCATCTTCACAGCCTTCAACTGCTTGTTTTATTTCCATTGTAACTGCAATGACACACCAAACTTATATTTTAAGGTTTTTAATATTATTAATATTATTATTAAAGAAAAACCCCTGATGTTGTCTAAAGAATGGCAAGATCAAAGAAGATTTTCCATTCTAAAATGCATGGACTTTGTGATTTAGAAATACCAGCAAAACCCATGCGCGAAAGTTTTTCAAATAACAGTTATTTATGATGCAACTATTAAGGAAAAGATTGTTTAACAAAACAGTGCAGCAACCGGCAGCAACTTCATGAATCAAATTAAATCATATTTAACACTTGTTTCAAATATTATTTTTGTTATGACAGTTGCTTAAACTAATAAATTGTTGTACCAGTTTTGACAGATAAAGTTTTGTTGAATTAATAACAATAAAGAAATCATAGTCTGTGTCTTTGTTGAACAATTGAATATATTTTGTAAGTTACATAGAAGTAGGTAACTGATTTATAATTGTTGTTACTCTCATTGTTACCATTACAAGATCTACTTTTAATAACAGTAGTAGAAAAAATAATAAAAGAAAAATGACATTTAATATCCAGAAAAAAATTATTTTATCAATGAAAATGCAGTAATGTGCAGAATTAATAAAGAAGAATATAAACAAATGACATGTGAAGGTAAAAGAAAACGAGAAAGATTAACCATAAAATCCAAGCTATGGCAATCAGTAACTCAAGGAAGGATAGCAGAAAATGAA
This sequence comes from Agriotes lineatus, assembly GCA_940337035.1. Taxonomy (NCBI): domain Eukaryota; kingdom Metazoa; phylum Arthropoda; class Insecta; order Coleoptera; family Elateridae; genus Agriotes; species Agriotes lineatus. Next base: position 18,757 of record CALNHX010006953.1, read on the forward strand.
GCCATAAAAAGCCATAAGAAAACTGTTCAACTAAAATTAAATTCAAGCAGCAATGCCCATTGACAATTGTTAACACAAAAATATCACATTATTAACGAATGGAGAGAATATTTCTAAAATGTATTTAAAAAATACCTCTAGATTCCAAAAACAGCTTACCTAATTAAAAACTCAACCTATAATGAAACAAATAAAGAGTAAAAATACTTAAAAATCATAAAAAACAAATAATACACTAGGAGAGAGGCGCGAAATTGTGGACGGTGGTAATAGTAGACTTAAGCTTATAAAAAAATCAAATTTACCGCGCCGGCGCCAAACCAGTACAAAAAATTCTTCAGAGTTTGCTCTACCTGTGTTATGTTTGTTGATACCAGTACGAATACTTCTTATGCTGATAAACACTAAATTGGCGCTTTTCTTCATAAAAATGCATATAACAAGATACGTAATTGTCTTAGAGGCGATTTGAAAATGTTGCCAAGATCGCGAATGTTGAGGTTATGTTTTGGACAAAATTCGTTTAAATATATAAAGTTCTGTTCACAATAAGTCGTGTCCACTATTACCATCATAGAAGTCAAAAGTCAGAGCCAGTAGATATAGAGAGTACCGCCATTCTTTGATCCGTGAAAATGCCGCTATCGCCGCCATTTTTGTTCCCACCAGCAATGACTGAATGAGGTATGTCTAAAATTTTACTTGAAATTGGCAAGACTGTAAGTCTATGTCAAATTCGAGGTTAGCAGGTTATGTTTTGCGCCAGTTTGTGTCAAAACTGACGCAAAAACTAACCTGCTAACCTCGAATTTGACATAGACTTACAGTCTTGCCAATTTTAAGTAAAGTTTTGGATTGCCAACAAACGTCACGTTGACGGAATTGTGTTACAAACCTCAAAGTGACGCATATGTCAGAGGAATAAACATGGCGGACGTGGCGGTACTCTCTATATCTACTGGCTCTGTCAAAAGTGTGTTCAATAGTGAACACGCCTCCGGACAGTTCTGACAGGTGTCAACCTTGTATTAATTTCAGAAATGCCTAGAAAATACGAATCTACAACCAAAAGGGTTAATTACGAAGTTAATATTTTAAGACTAGCCTTGCAAGAAGTACGACGGGGCTGTTCTCTTCGAGATGTGTCTGAAAGATACAACATTCCCAAGTCCGCTCTAGGAAAATACAGACATGTGGAAAATCTACAATCTTTAGAGAGAGGAGCTCGTCAAAAATAGCTATTTGTGCAACAAGTGCTAAAAGTGGATGTTTTGCACGAGACATGAAAGCCGAAGGCTGAGTTTCATAACATGTCTCATGCATAAACACTTTTAGTACCAGTTTGCACACAATATTTTTTCTACGGCCTTATATTTACTGTTATTAATCCATAAATGTCAATTTAACAAAGGTTTTCATTTAGGACAGTTATAATTTATATCATAGTAAAAAGATGGCCTTGACGGCACAGGTGACCGTTTCTGCAGCGAAAGAAGTAGGTAACTAGAATAACTTTATAACCTCATTTCCAGTTCAAAATTCTAAATTCAACACCAGCTGCTTACTTTTAGCACGTGTTGATATAATAAAAAAATTTTAATTATGCCTTATTTGTATAAATATTTTGGTGGTATACAAATAACAGGGCTTTTAACAAATCTACGTGGTACAAAAATATGAGAAGGTAATTTTGAAGTGACACAAGTACATAATCGGTGAAGAGATTGTGCAATACAGTTAATTAGATAGAAATAACCAGAAGACTGCAGTATTTGAATAGATTTGGATTTATTGATACATGCAAGATATAATTGGTGTTCGTGACTGAGGTTGGTGAATACATGCAAGACAAGTCAATTATTTAGAAGGAAGGTGTTGAAGTAACTGCATGATTTGGACAGTCCTGTAGGTGTTGCTGTATACAGAGTACGAGCTGAGGAATAAAGATTAGCTTGGGATCATCTATAATACTAAGGGCCGGTTGCAGAAAGCAATGTTAAGTCTCGTGTTAGCTAACATCGCGTCAAAGTGAACAAAAACGAATCAAATCTCAAATGCTTATGGCAACTAATACATTAGTAAACAAAATTTGATGCGTTTTGGTTCACTTTGACGCGATGTTAGCTAACACCAGACTTAACATTGCTTTCTGCAACCGGCCCTAAAACTTACCAGGAATCTGTTAAGGTGACAGTAACATTACTAAAGGGAACAGGACCAGTTTATTCGGACAGCCAGGGTTTAGACAGGTCGGGTGCTGTAGACATTGGGAACTGTGGTTTTGGATACTAGCAGTGAAGGCTTGAGGAATGTTCAGCTTTGTTTTAATTATTCATATAAAATCATTTTGAATAACAGACAATAAAAGAAAGAGTGAAATAAACAGAATACAATACTTACATTGGTGAGGTAATCATTGATTTGTGAAAAAGAAAGTATATTCGTCAATTTTGATAGTCATTGAAATAACAATTCATACAAAAATTTTGAATACCTAAAATAGACAACTAGATTGGCGAACCACCCTGAGAGTCTCAATTGTAAAAATCGGAAGTGTGCTCCCCTAGACTTTCTCGCATTCGCCTTGTTTTCTAGCAAATTTGAAAAGTTTATTGCAATGTATATACATACAGCGATAAAATTACATTTTCAGGTAACCACTACCTGTTTAGGTAAAGTGCCGCTTTAGGTTAACCTATCATACTGAAATTTTATATCTGGGAGTTTTTCTCAATGATAAATGTATGTGCAAAATTTCGTGCAAATACCTTGAAGCAAACTGGTACTTTACTTGAATAGGTACCGCTACCTGTTTAGGTAAAGTGCCACTTCCGGTCAACCGATTTCGCTCAAAATTTGACAGGAATCTACAAATTTTGAATAATGACTATGTACATAATTTCAAGGGTCTAGCTTATTTCGTTTTTAAGTTATCGTGTTCACACACACACTCACGCACACACGCACACACATACACACACACAGACATAATTCGAAAAATGGTTTTTTCGGACTCTAGGAGGTCTAAAACGTCAAGATTCGTCAAAATCTCGAAGTCGATTTTTTTGACGATTACAATACTTTCTCTATACTACCGTATGCGAGAAAGTAAAAATTAATAAAAAGTCAAACTTAACATAATTGATTTGAAAGAAATAGTAGGGCTAATACTAATTAAAATATGCATCTCAAGCATTGAGCTGTTGCAATATATATACAGGGCGTCGAAAAAAAAAGTTCGGATATTTTACCCACTTATAGATCTGATCAATACAAACAAAAAAGTCCTAATAATCACGGGTTCGGAAATGCTTTGTATTCTGAGATACAGAGTATTAAAGTTATAAAAAAACAGTCGCCCCTGGAATAAATAATTTAAATCTAAGTGTGCCAAAACATGATCATTAATACCACCAGTAAACCTTCAAAGTTTCACTAAAATTGGCTAAGGGGTTTTTAGATATTGAAGCATTTTAGTTTTTCTCTTAACAGGTTCAGAGACGTGCAAAAATATGGGCAGAATACACCAATTAAAGAATCATTATACACCATATTAATTTTATTGTAAGATATGGAAAAAAACAAGGATGAGCCTATGTGTTTTCTGCATCTTTGGTAAGTAAAAATGGAAACGTGTCCATTTCAAGATACAGGATGGTTATTTGGTGCTTTTTCGTCTTTTTTATTCAGGTTCAATTTATATTCAAATTACTGAAGCATCCTTAAAAATAATGCAAGTTGCACTGGAAGAGATTGTAGTGCACACAGAAAATATAAGAGCTAAATGACAATAATTATATATTACAATGTTATTTTACCATTTCATTTGATTTTATATCAAATAAATAATATAAAGCGACCTCCAGTTATTTTAATTTACAATAAATTTAAGTGGTGCAATTTTTTTAGGTAATTTAGTTAATGACAGAAATATATTTCAACTTCTAGACACCATTTCATTTTTTGGAATTGCAGAATAATTCTAAACCTAATGCTACGAGAGTGCAAAAAGTTATGCAAATTGCTTCAATATGTACTATGCAAGACAAAAAAAACTGGAACAACTCTTGATAGAGAATTTGGCATTATTTGATTAGCTTAAATGAGGCTTGAAACAATTACATTTACTATAACAATTTTGTTTCATAGGAACGTCTAAATAAATTGATGACTGAGTTACAAATACCTAGCAACTATACATATTAAGGCAGTCACATTCACAACAGACCATATTAACTGTCCCAGTTTTTTTTTGTCTTGTATAGTACCACACAAAATAAAGAAGTGATGCGAGGTATGCCCCATAAAGAATTAGCCTAAGCTATTTCCGATCACGATAGCCACAAAATTTTGAAGGTTCTATATTCTTCAGGGTTTCAATTGTTCGCACTGAAAATGTCACAATGGTGTTTGTTATTGTTGCCTAGTTACAGAAAATTAAACATAATGTGGTTATAATTTCAAACAAAAATCAAAAATTCAATCTCAAAGTTTCTTTCCAAAGAAGGTCAAACACCCATTGAAATTAAACAACACTTACATGGTGTGTACTGTGATATGTCACCTTCGTATGCCACAGTGAAAAAGTGACATGATGTGCTGCCCCCAGAACCAGTCTCCATCATCGAAGAAAACGAATTCAGTGATCACCGTTAAAAAGTATGAGCAGTTGCAGCAAGGCCGGGCCATTTAAAGAGTACTACTGTTTATTGTCCAATCAAAGATCATCACCAGATAAGTAAAGACAGTGCAAGATGGGTCCTCAAACTTCTCTCCGTTGTTCAAAAGCGAAACGCATCAAAGGCAAAGAAAAACGATGCTATAAGCTGTTGTTGCACGACAATGACCAGGTTCACAATGTGGCTGCTGCCCTAGCAACCATTTTCTGTTTCCTGATGTGAAAGCTTCCCTTTAGGAAAGAAAATTTTCCAACAACAATAATCTGAAGTTGTCATTTTAATGCATTCTGAGTGGAAATCTGAATTTTTATATAGGGGTTTAGTTAATTGTTAGTTAATTCATCGACTTGAAAAATGTGTTGTAATAAAGGGAGACTGTATTAAAAGGTAACGAATGTTTTACTTTTCTATTGCAGCCATAAATTACAGGCAGACCTCGCCGTTCACGGGGGTTACATTACAGAAGAAAACCGCGAAGCTCAAAACCGCGATGCACAAGTAAACACATAAATGATAAAAACTGGGATTAGGTTCCATTAACTAGATTTATTTATACTATGCAACCTCAATAAACCAAAACTTTTCTGCGTTTTTTGTCTGGCAAATCTGAAGCAGAAACTTTACGCTTTGACAACATGGTTTTCCATGTTTTAAAAATTAAACGCAATTGAATTTTCAGTACAAACGCTCGAGAAGACAGTAAAGCTTGAACTAAAATTGCATACGTAACATAAGTCTTCCACTTAATCTAGAGCTCGAATGTCCATTTGTTTATTCAAGATATAATTTTATAATTTCAGGTCCAATTTGGTAATAAGAGATTCAAAGAAATAAGCTCGATAAGTGTGTTTACAAGTTCGTGATAAATAATGTTATTTACTTGTTCATGACATAAACCGCATACGTCTGCTTTATTTACTTATGTCGGTCTTATGGTCACTAATCTGACGTTAACTTTAAATCGCTGTTAAAATAAACAAAAGCTCATCAAAACGTTGGCGCTTATGACATATTATTCATTAGTAAACAAATTTTTAAGCGATTTTGTTTATTTTAACACCGAATTAAAGTGGGAGCACAAAGGTGCCCCGCATAAAATCAAATCAGCGAACCGCAAAGCTGCGAAGGGCGAGGTCTGCCTGTATTAGGCGAAATCAATCTGGGCACACCTGTGTACATTGTCGAACCATTCAGTAGTAGTTTAATTTAATTAACAAATTCTTTCTTGATATTATTAAGCCCTGAAAATTGATCCAATTGTTTGTACTTAGATGCATTTAAGTGCTGGCATGGAGACCATTGACACTGCATTAAATACAAGTGTTGTCTGAGCATACTAATTTATAGGGATGTTAACGGGTACCCGGGGCAACCCGGGAATATTTTCAGAACCTGGGTACCCGTTTAGTAAATTATGTAATTTCAAGAAAATCAGCCTTTTTCGGAGATGATAAAAATTTAAAAACAATAGAAATAAGCTCTAGAAAAACATAACCATGCAGAAATAACAAGGATCACCCCATCCCATACCACATGTTGTTTCTTGTTTCTTAATTATACGGCAATAAATCCGCTTCATGGAAATATTCAACCCGCCAATAGTACCATTAAATCGCGTTAGTATGGGATCAAGTAACATAAACATCCTCTGTGTGATGTTGATGCTGCTACCAATTTCGGATAAAAAGTCACTTATTACTTGAATTTGATGGCACTTGGAAGTGTAAAAATATTTACGAATAACAGACGATTTGCAGTTTGAATTGGTGAGTAGGTACTATTTCAATTTAGTTCAGTTTAAAACTCCCAGCGTAAAAGGAAGATTGTAGCCATCTCAGATGTTCAGACATTTTTGTTATATATTTCGGGTACCCGAGAGTACCAAGGTTATATCTAATATCTGTCAGCAAATGTCAAATGCTACTTAATAACAATTTCAATGAACATTTTGCTCTCCACTACAGTGTGAACGTATTTTACTCTCATTCCAAATCATAATTTTGATTTTCCCTGTATATCAGCCAATGTTTTAAAAATTTTGTACTTGATTATGGATCTACAAGTCATGCAGAGCTTTTTATCAAGAATTTTTTTTTGTGAAATGTAGGATAAACTTTGTCTCCATTTGTATAAAACTTTTTGGGACACACTGTATATTAATATATAACAATTATTTTCAATAGTAATATGAAAACCTATCATAAATATCTCTTTTTTCCTCATTTTTAATAGATGGTATAAAAAAAAAATTTTTCTACATAATAATTATCATACATATTGTTTAAACAATATAAATAATTTCGTCCCTGCTCCAAAAGGTTTCTGATTTCAAATAATATAAATAAACAAAATTTAAAAAAATAATCATCAAAATCGGAGCTGTTCCTGAGGACTTCCGAAGATTGCCTGTTTTATGTATTCATTGACGCGACTAAATGTCTGTGTTAACTGTGCAAAGAAAACCTGTCTGCCTGAAACATACAAGAAAAATGTGTTGAAAACATGCTGCAAAATTGTAAATTGGTACCATCGTTGATTATATTTTAAAAGTTAAATATGTTTCTAATTTAGGTATTTGTGTACCTACTTAATTTGCATAATGAAAACTTGTACGGTAAAGCTAATTTAAAGACAAAATATACCATAATAGCTATTTATGCAACAAGTGCTAAAAGTCGACTTTTATGCGCGAGACATGAAAATTATGAAACGAAGCCGAAGGCTGAGTTTCATAACATGTCTCGCGCATAAACGACTTTTAGCACGCGTTGCATACAATATTTTATCTACGACCTTAATATTACCGTTATTAATCCATAAATATCGATTTAAGAAAGGTTCGCATCTGCGACGCTGCGTCATAATGAATAGTAGCCTACGCCGCTGGCATTTGTTTGGCCACGCCCGTGCTGTCAAGGTTGAGTTACGAAATGTAATTATTGATACTCCACATATGACTGTATTCATTACATAACGCTTTAATTATTTCAAAAACGCTTTACCTGTTTCACTTGCAGTTCAAAATTGTAGTTTTGAACTCGCTTCACTTTTAGCACATGTGCTAAAAGTAAACAGCTGATTTCTTTAAACACGGTAAACTATAAAACGTCACTTTTAGTGAAACAAGCTAGCGCTAAAAGGCCTACTTTTAGTAGTGGTCGTAAGATATAGACAAAGTAGGTAGGTAGTTGTACTAAGTGGTTAAGTCGGTACGAACAGTGTGTAAAATTGCCTTTTAGTTGGCAGTTTTAAGTTTGTAAAACGACTGTTTAATAACATGTTTACGTCGCCAGTAGTAACGTATTGAAAAGATTTCATTAGGCACGGTGTCAGTAGCAACTTGTTTTAAAATTTTTAAAACACGCAAAATTACGACCGGTTGCTGGTAATCCTAATTTACATTTAATTTTTTTTTTTATATTTACCGTGTTTTCTAGATTCTATAGTAGATAAAATATTGTACGATACACATGCGTAAACCATCTTTAGTCACTGGTGGGGCTTAAAACCCTCGCTCACTCGCGTTTTAACTCCACCCCACTCGTGCCTAAAGAGTAGCTTTACGCACTTGTATCGTAAATTACTATTTTACAATTAGGTACTAGCAGCATTGTTGTTGTTACCATCCCCAATGCAAGGCCACTAGCCTCTTATGAAGAGGTTTCAGCATTAAGAGCCCAAGATTTGCCAAAGCCGGACTGGCAAATTGTGATAGTCAAACCAAGATTTTTATGGTTGTTGGAGATACTGGCCCAGAACCTGAAGCTCGTGCCTCTCTGCCACCTCTACAGCATTATCCGACTACCTACTATAATTTAGTTTATCTATTTTCATGAGAAATAGCTTACTTTTCTTTGAATTAGGAAATGAAATTGATTTCTGTACTCGTGGGAAAAATAAATGTTGCAGTATATTTTCTTTTCAAAAATAGATAAAATCTTGTACCTATGTAACGCCTAGGAAAACACATAATTTCCTTACTTGTGTGCTTACACAGCTCGACTTCTTCTCGTTCTGCAATGCACATACGCAAGCAAATGATGTCGTTCTAACACTTGTAATATAAATAGATATTTTGCACATTCCATATAGTAATGACCTATATCTCTACATACAAAATCCTTTAGTAAAGCAGTACTTTAAAATACATCAACCATTACTGCATAGCAACATTTGGTAAAATTTTTAATCTGCAGTCATATGAAATGCAAAAACTAGTATACTGTACGATTTAGAAAAGTGGTTTTACTAAACACGTGTGGCTGTTTAACTACCTAGTTGTTAACGCTTATCTCACAAACTGCCATACTCATTCAATCACTTTTCTAAATGTTAAGTAAGTTCTATAATGTACTATTAAGCAGCATTATGTAACAGAAATTAATTAACTAGTTTGAGTTAATCATAATACAGACAATTATTAAAGATAGCAAAGTATATACCTATTTATCAATACTAATCATACTCACTTATGTATATAAATTTGGTTGATATTACAGTAACTTCTCCACAGGTGAATCTAAACTTTGCATTCGTTTGTAGTCGTAATTCCTGCACTCCTGAATCTGGTCACCAAAAGTTTCTAACAAAATATTGTTCAGCTCGCAATTAGACATAGTGATCTACAAGAAACAAAATTATAGGTTAAGGTACTAGGTATTTGAAAACGACTTAGGTACCTTTTCTCTTGGCGCGCTTTTTAATATACAACTCAGCGTTTTTCAGCAATGCTGTAAAAATTTTAACACTCGATTTTCCCAAAATTTCAATACGCTGTTCTTACTTCTTGCCCAGGTGCGACTTCGTAAAGAGTAAACAGCAAATGTTATTAATATCTTATCAGTTGACCTTCGTATCGCTTATCAGTTTTCTGAGAAATCTGTCTTCTTAAGTTCCGGTCGAATGGTGCGTTCAGAATTGTAATATTGGATGTTAATATATAACGAATAGATTTTGGAAATTTTATTGGCAACAGTCAATTCGTGGAACTAAAATTGCGTAAAATTTAGAATAAACAGGTATCTGTTGGAAAGTCCAAGTATTGGATCGCACATGCTCTATTTGACGTAATTTTTATGAGATGTGAAATGCATTGAGAAATTGAAGAACTGTAAATTAGTTAATATATTTGGGGACTGCCCAGAATTTACATTTATTACAGAATACCTAAGAAAACATAATTTATTTGTTCCTCACTTGTAAACATCAATTTATCAAGTCACTGTATTCACCTTGAAAATGTTTCTTAACTGGCTAGCCAGTAAAAAATTTACTGGCTAGCCAGTTATATTTTACAAGCGTGCTCATAGATAAATGATAGCGTGCAAAGCCAGAGTTGTCTTCCTTAGTATGTGTCATATTGATGAATTTAGTTGCTTGTCAGTTTGACATTTTGAATAAATGGTAAATTTCTAGTTATTTACAAGTGAGAAACAAATAAAATATTCAACAAAACACACCAGGTAACCATTTTTACTAGCTCAAGGATATGACAGGCTCGCCTAACGGCTCGCCAGTCTTCCCAATCCTATCGCCAGTAAAAACTGTTTTACCTGGCTTGTAATGTTAAATACTATACATAAACTAAATTTTGGAATTGCAACATTCTACATGGAGGAAAATTTAATAAATAATAAATTATAGATAGGTACCATTAACCGTTAATACAAATAATTTCACATTTCTTTATAATTAGGTATCTGTCTGCGCTTTATGTCCCAAAGTGAATGTTGTCCTTTTCGGCGATTGATCATTCTGAGCGGCTATTCTACAACTAACAACTGAAAATCTAGTTCCACTCAGTCTTTTCACGTTTCCCTGGGTCTTCTTTTCTAGTTCTTTTTCCTTGAAAATACCTGTCATAGGTATTTATTAACGTACTGGCTTCGACAGTCCAGTCATCTAATTCTTGAATTACTGTTTTGATAAACAATATGATCATTCTCTAAAATGCTCAATCAGTTCTCTATTCGTGCGTCTTCTTCAGATGTTATTATTTACCTTAATTACTATTTTTTCAATAACTTCTTTTCAAATATTTTCAGAAAATTTTCTTGTTTTGTGTAGGTGATGATGTTTCTATAATTAATTGTTTTACAGAAGTTTTTTCTTAGGTTTGATATTAAACAGGCATTAACACGACGTTTAGAAGGGTATAAGTAATAGTGAACGTTGGTTCTTTGCATTGTCATCGTTCTAGTTTCCTTCTCTATTTTATCGTTTGTATTTACTATACTTATCAAACGTTACTTTTTGTCTTAGTTCGCCTCCTCTTTTCCGTTCTAGAATTAGATATTTGTTTTTTTCTTTGCTGATGCTTAAAGTTAATCTAGTCTTCTATGCTTTCGTATATATTTCTAAACACTTTTTTAAGCCCCATCGTTATTTGTTTGTTTGTAATAGCTAAGGCCTAGACATGAGGAGTACCAGGTACCTTAGACACCAACTGCTATGGTCATATGGTCAAAGGCCTACTTAGAATTTTGCCGAAACTAATGAGTTGCAACCCTAGCAAGGGATCTTTTATTATGCTACACATGGTAGTAACATGGAACCAACGCCTTTTAATCACTTCCGAATGATGACATTCTGTAGAGGTTCTCATCCGATTTCTTTTATTTTTAAAAACCTCACCGGGACCGGAGATCGAACTCGCGACCCTTAGATCAGTAGCCAGAATGCTTAACAACTGAGCTACGGCGCCCGGCTCCCATCGGTATTTGACCTTTCTAGTTTTCTAATTTCAGTGTTTAAATGTTCTCTCGCTTTTCCTTGAAAGTAATCTGTGTGTATTATTACGAATTTTATTGTACCTATTTACACTCTCTGCATTGTTCTTCTCCTTAACATATTGATCTACCCCTTGAGTAGTTAAGTTAGGCGGGCTCTGGACCACTTGAATGGCGTGTCCATCCGAAGTGTAACCTTGTCATGTGTTTCAAGGTCACAAAGAGTTCGTAAGGGATGATCAAAAGACCGGAAGTCGGCGGGGGGGGGGTGGCCCCGGGGACTGCTCGTGGCAATTTTTTGCTGTGCCAGATGTGGGGGTTACGTGATGGTCAGGGAATTTTCGCCGGATGTAGTTAATGAGGTTGCAGGGGTCAATGACATTCATTATTTTTTAACAAGTTTCAGTGACATCATTGCTTACGAATGTGATGATTTTGCTTTTCTAAATATATCATCTCGGCTGTCTGCAAAAATTAGTGTTTGTAACTTTGGAGTAAATTTGTCAGGTAGTGTCTTCTGTTAGAGTTCAAGATTGTAATTTTAAAAAGAATTGTCGGGTGTGGGGCTAGAACCCACGCTCCCTTTGGGGGACCGGAGCTTAAATCTGGCACCTTATATGGCTCGGCCAACCTGACATGTTTAAATATTATCATGTAACTGTTTTATGAGCAAAAACACACACATCACAACGGTGTGCAATACTGCTTCTTTAATAAAAAACGACAATTGTAAATATAATTGTATTTATTTGCCTAAAACATATACACGGTCCGCCAACAAAGCGAGGGTAGAAGATATATCTAAAACTATGAGAGTTACATGAATATTGTGTATATAAAAGTTGTTATCAACTTTAAGCACAAACAAAGGGGGGCTGGAGAAATGATACTTACTTTAATTGCTTACGATCCAAAGTTGCAATCAAAACACCAAATTGTCTCACTCGGGCACTGCCCAGGCGAGTCACTATCAATCGCAAATCAGGGGGGTCGCCTGCCAACTGCAGTCGAAGACGGCGTGAGTTCTAAAGATGGAAAGATTGGCGCCACCGATTTATGATAACAAAAAAAAAGGAAGCCTTAAGGTATAAGTAACACATCAAAAGAAAGCTCATTAAAAGGGCTTTTCAAGAATAGAAAAAAATACAGAACGTTCCATTTGAAAAAAATCTGGTGTGATACACGCACACAACTTCCTTTTACAGTGATCTTATAATTAGCCAAAAATTTGATTTTAAATTTTTAAGCATTTGTAAAAAATTTTCAAAAATTACAAATTTTACAAAAACGGTACAAAATAGAGTGTTAGTTGAAGAGACAAATTTTCTCTAGTATTTTAAGGTGAATTCGAAAATGTAATAATATACCGGGTGTTTTATTTAAAATAGGAGTTAATAAAAAAAAATAGAAAAAAAACAAAAGAAACCCACTTTAGAAGTATTCAACTGGAAAATCACCTATCTCACATCAATACACATTAAAAATGTAATAAAAATGAAAAGTTTAAAAAAAATCGTTAGAGCCGTTTTTGAAAAAATGGAAAAAAAACTGAAAAATCACAAGAGTAAACACCTACTTCCGGTTATGCGATTTTCTTCAAAAGCTTGCTGTCTCATCTACATAGTACACAAAACTTATATATGAAGTTTCAACTCCATACCTCTTTTCGTTTCTGAGATATTCTGTTCACAAACCCACACACAGACAGACACACACACAGACAGACAGACCAATGAAAAAAATATGTTTTTTGAGTTCAGGGGACTCTAAAACGTGAAGATCTGTTGAAAACTCAATTTCGAATTTTTGGGGTGAATCCAATACTTCCTTTATTGTAAAAGGAAGTAAAAATCTGGTGTGATACACGCACACAACTTACTTTTACAGTGATCTTATAATTAGCGAAAAATTTGATTTTAAATTTTTAAGCATTTGTCAAAAATTTTCAAAAATTAAAAATTTTACAAAAACGGTACAAAACAGAGTGTTAGTTGAAGAGACAAATTTTCTCTAGAATTTTAAGGTGAATTCGAAAATGTAATAATATACCGGGTGTTTTATTTAAAATAGGAGTTAAAAAAATAGAAAAAAAACAAAAGAAACCCACTTTAGAAGTATTCAACTGGAAAATCACCTATCTCACATCAATACACATTAAAAATTTAATAAAAATGTAAAGTTTAAAAAAAATCGTTAGAGCCGTTTTTGAAAAAATAAAAAAAAACTGAAAAATCACAAGAGTAAACACCTACTTCCGGTTATGCGATTTTCTTCAAAAGCTTGCTGTCTCATCTACATAGTACACAAAACTTCTATATGAAGTTTCAACGCCATACCCCTTTTCGTTTTTGAGATATTCTGTTCACAGACACACACAGATAGACACACACACACACAGACACACACACAGACAGACAGACCAATGAAAAAAATATGTTTTTTGAGTTCAAGGGACTCTAAAACGTGAAGATCTGTTGAAAACTCAATTTCGAATTTTTGGGGTGAATCCAATACTTCCTTTATTGTAAAAGAAAGTAAAAAATCGAAATTATTAAATTTGCGAATATTGAGCACCCTGCATTAATACCCAGATCCACCATTTTACACTTGAAAGGTAGTTCACAAAAATCTTAATTTTTTGGTAACGTTTTGCTTCATTCAATGTTTTCTGTTGCTTATAGCAACCGTCTGTAGTTCAACATTTTTTTGCATAAAATCGTTAATATCTCCAAAACAGTTGACAGCTTTGTCAAAATGATGAGTATTTCAATGCAAAACTTTTAAGCTAGGTACTCAAATATAGGGCATTCCATTGAAAAAAAAGTAAGTTTGATTCGCCACACGTTTTTGAGATACCCTGTATAATCAAAACTATTTTAGTAATGTGCACCACCTTCTTACCTACAACTTTTATAGACACAATATTCATGTAACTCTCGTAGTTTTAGATATATCTTCCACCCCCGCTTCGTTGCCGGACCCTGTATGTATAAAATTATTATCTGTACTAGCAAATATTGCAATGGTATGTCCAATTAGTGTTGTATTATGTTATTAATTTAATTTTTAAAAATAAGGGTACCAAGCAAATATTTTTCGTATTCGTGTTATTAAATCTTAGGTTGATTAAAAATTACTTGTAAATTGATAGATAAAAATAAATAGTTGTATGCCCTTTATAATATTTTATTTATCTGCAATTAATCCAATACGCTAGCTCAAATCGATAAAGCAAAGACTCGTCTCGGTTGGGTCCACCCAGAACGCATAATTTATTAAAATTATTAAATACGGATCTGTCTCCGCATATGCTTAACTGCGCACAATAGAAACTGAAATTGAGTCAAATATAAGCCAAGATGGACGCCGTTTGCAAGATAGCGTCAAATTGAATACCCAAAACAAGTGAAATCGATCACAGTTCCATTGGTAACTATTTAAATTAGTTAATTTTGGCGCCATTAATCCTCATTGGTTTCTATAATTTGTTTATGGGACCCGCTTCTATCTCCTAATTGTTTATTTTGGCGTCGGTCTGAATCTCACCAACGGATAACCTCAAATAATGGAGTTTGGGCTTTTTGGCATACTGGAATCACTCTTACGGCGATGGAACTGACCTGGATTGCCTTGAGTATTGCACTTCTTATGCATGCATGAGTTACCCGATGCTCACTTAATTAGATTTAGAATGAACAGTACCTGCACTAGTCGTTCTCAAAGCGGAGGGTTCGTAGCTACTATGACCTTGTTGCGGGGCTGCTATGGGTCGGATCCTGCTGTTGGGGCACTGGCTGCTGAGTGGCACTGATGTCTTCCCCAATGAGCTGGCTGGACTGGTCAACCTTCTCGTGGCTCTCGGAACTTGGTCGCTTCGGATCGAGGTTATGTTACACAGTATCGGAGACCTCAACAATTTTTGGTGGCGGATTTTGATAAAAATAATACCACATGGACACAAAAATGTACTCAATACACTGGTAAAGTTTCAGACTTGTATCTTTATTTTTAATATCAGAATTTTTTTAATACAGAGTACAATTTCACACGTCAAGCCATTTATTTATTCATTTGTCTTCTCCCCATTATTATCCCCTCAACTCACCTTACAAAGGCAATTCACTAAATAGCCGCCGACCATTCTAAATTGTATGCATTATCGGTAATTTTAAAAACCTTTCGTCAAACTACAATAAAAGTCTTTACTTTTCATTAACAAAATTAGTACCGTTATTATTTATATTTGAATTTGACACATATACTTGATGTAGGCTGGTACACAAACTAAAAATATGCCATCTGATATGTTATATTGTTCGGGATATGGACATTAGGATTACCCGGCTTCCATTTAATCTGATATTATTCTGGCATACCAACAATGGTTGCTTTGAATATCATCAATTGAAATGGAATTACTATAGTGGTATAGTGGCTAAATGAATAAATGTGTTGTTGTAGTTCTACTTTAGTTTTACCTAAAACTTATGGAAATCGTGAAATTATTAAGCAGACAAGCTACTCCAACTTTCTCAAGCACTTATTAAAATTGGATCCAACAAATAATTATTACCTTCTTCTAAAAGCTCCTGAATTAAATCGATATTGCTGAGTTACTCATTTAGATTCGGTCAGCAACGCTATATAATTCGATCTGTTTCAGTATGTGTTGAAAATGTACGCATACTCGATTCGTGTTTCGTCTTAAATAGTGTGCTGTATCCGATAACTGACTTATAGACATAAGAGCCAAAGCGACATTTTTACTCGCACTTGATGGTATACACCTTGTACGCCGTATGTTCTAGACTAGAGAAATGTGCTGTCTGTCATGGTTTCTCGTTGCCTTTCGCAAAGTTTTACAAACATTCTATACCGAGTGTTTCACTTAAGGTGCGAACATAGAAAAATAGCATGGGAAATCTTATATATTGCAATAGCTCACCAGGTAAACTATGCCTTAATTCATGTAATGTCTTAAGTATCAAATGATAACTGCTTTTAAATAGAAAGCTCTTATTTTCAGGGTGGGATTATCAAAATCTAGTTTGCTATCAATGATACTTAACGTCAAACTTGACTTTCAAAATTAATCAAACCAGGTAAACTGGCAACTGTATCTCACATTGACATTTACTACTATTCAAATCACCTATGTAAGTACTAACTAAACTTTATGTTATCACTTTCAAAATTGACAGTTATTCAAAATGCTTTTTCAACTTATCTTAACAAACCTTAATAGCTGCTCACGCTTCCACTGCAAACACCAATCACCACTGGATCCTGTCCTCTCTGAGCTTTCATGAAATGTCCATTGATTTGGCAATGCTAACAGAGTTGATTGGTAGGGCTTGAAACCACAGCAATATATAACAAAATAAAAGCAGTGTAGTTTAAGAAATATATTTATTTAAAATTTACAACAATGTTGACGTATAGGCTACTATTATCGTTAATCGATACATTTAAACTTGAATGGCGTGGGGCATTTGTCTCTGTCCGTTTCTCTCTTCAAGGCTCCCTTGAAGCAGCACTTTTGGGCCTCCCTGTTACGATTAGCAGGATAGGTAGCACTCTTTGTACTACATCGGGTGCAGGTGTGTAACTCCAATCGTAAGCCTCTAGCCACGCATCTATAAATTGTTTCAGCAGACTTTCTGGATACAAGATATACCTACCCTTCTAGGGTTCTATTGCCACACCATACGGGGAACGTTGTTGTTTTTCTCTTCGATATTATATGATGTAAATCAATATCTTCGTTAGTCATGCTATCGCTCGTATCCACGGTTTCGTTGCAGGCTGTTAATCGGATCTACTGCTAAGCACTTCGCAAGTGTTAAGAGATGCAAAGATTGAAATCATAGGTATGAAACCTTCTGCTTTGGGATCCCAACTTCCTAATCGAGTTCGTGATTTTTCCAACGCAAACAACTGATTGCATGTAAGAGTACCGCTGGAACGCAGTTTACTAACGGTTCGACTCTTTTTCCTGCAAAGTTCAGTTATGCTGTTATTATTAAAATAGAAAGAGAGAGAGCGGGTACAAGAGAATGATAGAAATGCTGCAGCACATTAAGTTTATATAGCACCAGTCAAGATCTTAACATGATGATCATGATTCATTTTCTAAAATTATCTTCAACATGTGTTGTGTTCCTGCCACATGTGTTGTGATGACTCATCACAGCATGCGGTAATGTAGACAATATTTTTAGCATCAATTAAGCTATTGTGCTGATTTGAAAATCCAAGCCATTTTACATATTGTTACGATTCGCGTTCTTTAATTTAATGAACTATGTAGGAATATACTGTACTTTAGTTAGCTGTAAGCCATCTGTATAATATTTTAAGGTAAAATTCGTAGGAAAATGTCATATTTAAATTACAACAAGCGGATGTTTAGAAACGTGCCTTTCGCTTGGGAAGCTGGAGATATTCCAATCTCACGAATAAGCTTAGAGTAAGTTTATGCAGCGTTTACTTCATAAACCGAAATATTGAGTGATGTATATGACCGGTACGTGATTAGAAGAAGCAATGGTTGCAACTCGATCATAAAAACTATTTGCAGCTGGGACCAAATGCTTTTAGTAGAAATTTAAATCTTTATAGCGGTAATTTACTAAGGGTCCGAACAGGCCACATTTCACTGTGGGAAATCCTCAAGCTTGTAAAAATTCATAGAACTATTATGAACGGTCACGTCCGCGTAATGCCAAATGTCCAAAATTTAGACCAGCTCTGATAGGTTATTGGGAACTTTGTAAACGCCCACCGAGCTTACTTGGTCAGAATGGACTTAGAATTAAGTTAGTTAATAAGAAGATGTAAATACGTAAACTTAAGAATTCTGTAAACGGCAGAAAAATAAATGCAAGTATTTGTATCTACTTAAGTGTTCTTATTAATCTCAGTAGCTTTGGTCTTCGTGTCCGAGTGTGTTTCAATTAAAAGGATTGCCAGTTACCCCGACTTTAGGCGTCTCGCAATACCGTATAT
>CALNHX010006953.1:37194-80931 GCA_940337035.1 Agriotes lineatus
AGTACATAAAGCCTAGCTAGACGTGGTACTCCATTGTGAATAAGTTTGGACCACTAGGAATAATATAAACTGGGCATTTTTACCTCACGAAAAAGTTCTGCTTTGACATCTCGAATCGCCGGTAAGCGCTGGAAGAGTTCAGTCAATCCTGACTCATGGCGGCAGGCAAACAAATTTGCCTACGTCAGGCACCTGGATTATGCCGGCGGCCTGGAAGTTTCTCCTAGTATGTAGGTAGATCTTGTCTTAGGTTAAATTTATTAAAATGTTATTATAATAATGGCCTGGGAGAATCAGCCGGTGGGGATATTAAACGGGCTTTCTAGCAAGATATGGCCTAATCCACCGGTGCTAACAAGGCCAAGAAATTGTCTAGTAAGATGGGGCCTACTCTATCGGTGCTAACTAAGGTAGGTACTAGGAAAGATAGTCAGGATCAGGTACAGGTTCAAGTTTCAAGTGTCGTTAACTAACTCCGGATTTTACTTTTATTCTCTTCGGCCGCCTCGTTATTTGAGAATTTTTAGAGGGAGTTGTAGAAGGAACTGCGCGGCGTACTGGTTTACGCTATATCCACGCATAGCGGTTAAAATCGCCTTATCGAAAATTCAAACGCTATGGAGGTGCGAGTGAAGATTGTAACGCGAATTAACGGCATTCAAATTTCTAGCACACTATTTGTGCCTTAGGTAAATTTGACGCGGGGGTTAACTTTACAGTCAAATAAATGCTTTACAGAGTAGAATGGTTCTAATATGGTTATAAATTTTTCAACTCGCCTAGCAAACCTATCAAACGTGTTCATTTTTTGCTAGCTGCCGAAAGCATTTCTACGGAAGAGATTAATCCGGTAAACACGGTGGTTGCCGTGTTAGTGACTTGCAGTCGCCATCTTGGTCCATAGACACCCAAACCTCCGAGAACCGATTCTACCACAGTGAGCTTTTCTTCTCCATATCCACGACGTCATCGATCGTACACAAAAGTCGTTTCGAAAACAAAACATCAAAATATGTTCAAGCCTCCGAGCTTATAAAGTCTCTTACTCCTGTAAGGCTGTGTACATTGGTGAAACAGGAGGTTCAGTAAAACCCGTATCTCTAAATACCAGTGTTATCTTAAGTCAAGTTTTGTATCATCAGTTATCGCGAACACCAATGTGCTACTGGGCGTAAGATACCTTTTTATGAAATTTATATTATCTGCAAGTCTTCTTTAACAGAAATATTGGCGAAACCTTTGCGATTTGCAAACACTTTAATATTCTTAATCGAAACGGAGGTTGGTAGAAGAGTTTCGCCTCTGGCATGGTTGACACGTTGAGTTATTGTTTTCTTTGGTTTTACTCCTGATGAAGCCCCTTATGAAAGTGGGCGGTACGTTGTCCCTCTATCGCAACAATGATGCGGTCCAATTTCGGAAGTGGTTCGATACATAAGGTTATGCGCACGATGAGTGTGATTGACGTATTTGGTTATTACTTTACTTTGTTATTAGTTACGTTTCATGTTACATATATCTGTACGGAGCCGTTGTTCTTTAGATATCGTGCTGCTATAGCTATTATAAGGTTTTGTTGAAATAATTCTTTTCTATTTTACTGTACTATATAAGTATATGCTTTAAATAGTTATTTATGAATTAAGGGCATTATTATGATGTTTATGCGCGAGGGCGACGAGTTTAAAAGGTCGAGGGCCGCTAGGCCCGAGAGTTTTTAAGTCGCCAGAGGGCATAGACATCAAGTAATGCCCGTGGTACATACAATATTTTATGTCTTACCCCCAGTTCTATACCTTGGAGAACAATAATTTAATATTGATATGATTGAAGTTTATTGTGACGAGTGGTCTGTGAATTTGGTAACTAGGGAAAGTATCTAAACAACCAAAAGTTTGTTTTGCACAAAACGCTGACAGAACGAAATACAAAATGATGAATAACGGAGAAATTATTGAAATTCCCAAAGAAATTCTCGAAAGAGCAGCGAGAGCAACGGAAAATATATTACCCCGAAAGTCAAAAGGATTGTACGAAGTGGAATTTGACAAATTTCAAGAATGGATGGTAGACAATGGTGTTGCACTCATTAATGAAACAGTTTTGTTGGGATATTTTGCAGAATTGGTATGTCTCACACTGTTATTATCATTATGGTAATTTGTTTACTTATTTACAGTCTGGAAAGTTTGCTGCAAACTCGCTCTGGACAAAGTTTTCTATGCTCAAGAAAACAGTACTACTGAACCAAAATATTGACATTGGAAAATACCCCAAGTTAGTAGCTTTTTTAAAACAAAGATCTAAAGGATATGAACCAAAAAAATCGAAGGTTTTAACTCGAGAGGAAGTGATAAAGTTTATTCAGGAAGCACCAAACGAAACGTTTCTGATGATGAAAGTGGCGCTGTTATTTGGGGTGTTTGGAGGTTGCAGGCGGGAAGAATTAGTGAATATGTTAATTAATCATATAGACGACAGGGGTGAAGTCATTGTTGTGACCATACCCGAAACAAAAACCGACAAGAAACGTATTTTTACCATTATTGACGACGAAACAATGGGTTCTTTGAATCTGATAAGAAAATATGGATCGTTGCGACCACAAGGCTTACGGAGGTACTTCGTAAATTATAGAAACGGCCGCTGTTGTGCTCAGGTTGTTGGAAAAAATACATTTGGAAAGATTCCTGCTACCATAGCTAAATATTTAAATTTGAAAGATGCCGACCAATACACAGGTCATTGTTTGCGAAGAACATCAGCCACCTTACTAGCGGACGCAGGAGCCAGTATGACTACATTAAAAAGACATGGCGGCTGGAGGAGTTCGAGCGTTGTGGAAGGATATTTAGAAGACAGTATCGCATCCAAAAATAAAGTCGCCAAACTTCTAGCTGGAGGGTCTTCAATATCAAATACTGCAACCTTACAATTAGACGGGAAAAGTGTTTCTATTACTGGTACATTTAATAATTGTTCTTTCATTGTAAATGAAAATAAATAAAATGACAAATGTCAACTTCGTGTTTGTATTGTATTAATCTATTTAAAACTATAGCAACCCTTAATGCCCTAGAGCAGCGTTTCTCAAACTGTACACATCGGCGGACCCCTTATTTGCTTACAAAAATTTGAGGACCCCCATGCAATTTTATCGACCATAGATAGGGTATGACTTATATACCCCTGTGACCATGAAAACAGTTTACTTTGCTGCTACATTAGTTACAGGTACTAAAATTAAATAATATTTGAGAGATCGATATTTTTATTATTAAAGTAGGGCCAGTAAAAGCACAGGATCACTTAGAAAATTAATAGAATATGTAGTATCAATACAGGCGTACAATAATAATATTAATATAATGTAAATTCTTAATCATTCATAATAATAACTATTTATTGTTAATGCGAAGGATGATGGTTTACAGAAATAAGATAAAAATGTTTAGCTCAAAGTAGAAAGTTTTAATCGTAGTTGTGGTTCTACATTTTTTAAGCGATTTCCGTATTTTGATTTTATGTATACACGTGTAGAGGACGCTCGTTCACATAAATATGTCGTACAAAATGGCATTAGATGCGTCAAAGCTTTTTGTGATAACGCATAATCAAATCGCAGTCGTAACCAAAAGTCCGTCAAGTTTTAACATTGAACCAAATTTTCACCACTGATGTTTTCGTTATCGAGCAAGCGCACGTGCAGTTATTTAGCAAGGTTTGTCGAACTTTACCCGCTGGAAAAACATGCCTGAAATGGTTCAAAAATAATTGCACAAATACCTAGCTATTTACGTTATTAGACCGGTAGCAAAATTTTTATGACCGCGCCAATATTTTACAGGTTGAGGCCGTAAGGCGAGACCTGTATGTTTGGCAAGGCCATAAAAATTCTACCGGTCGTATATCGTATAAGATTTTTTAGGATACTGCATTGGTAACTAGCGGACGGTAAATTAAATCTACCGGACTCGTTTGTAACTATGTAATAGCTATTAACATATCTAGGAATGTTATGAGTAGAGCAAGGATAGTTATGCACTATAAAATGAATAAATATGCATGCACTTATGCACGAAACATATATAAAATATGCACTTTGATATGCACTTTAAAAATTATAATTTGCGGTAAATATTAATTTTTGTATTTGCGGTTACATAATACACAAGAAAAAACCACTACACTTAAGCTAAACACATTTAAATATAAAAATCTAACTAAAACTAAGCAATCTACATAATTTAATGTAAACATTTTAAATTAAAATTTGCTTTAAATTTTCAAATAAAAATCCATGCCTTCTCTCGTTTTAAATATATTTATATTCCGAGAAAATACGTTCAACATCACAGGATGCTATTTGAGCAAATTTAAATTTTACAATTTCTGCAACATCATAGTTTTCCATTACAGAATTATTTGATTTTCTATTGTTATCATTTAAAATACAACATATATCCGGAAGTTCCTTAAGCCCACTGTTCTTTTGTAAAATGGAAGAAAGCCTAATCCTCTTTACCTGTTTGCAAGCAAATTATTCTAGGTAAAAACGAGAAATTCAAATCATCTTATAACCTTCCTTTTGAGCAACTTGTTCTAGGTAAAAATGAGAAATATTTTGTGAACCATAATTTAAAATCAACGCTAACTAACTGTTTGTTAATAAGAGGAATGTATGCAAGTTCGATACTTGACCCTTTACAATCCACAAAATTACGTAATCAAAAATACCATGCAATATGCCATATTATGCTTATTTTTGCTAAATATGCACTCTACTTAAAACATGTCGAAAATATGCATTTATGCATGCAACATGCAAATGCATAACTATCCTTGCTCTAGTTATGAGTATCATAACTGCCGCAGATGTTGTATTGAAATCCGAGCTTGCATAGCGAGGATTTTAAAACATCTGAGGCTGTTATGATTCATAACATTCGTGATTTGTTCAATAGTTTATCGGTTGCTGTATGGTTATGGTTGCCATGTACGGTAATGGACTATTACCCTACAGATCAGTTATGATTTAGTTACCAGCCTACTTTTGCATATGTAAACAAGGGATTAATATCCTGCAACAGATACACGCTAGTTACCAATGCAGTATTCTAAAATAGTAATTTACGATACAAGTGCGTAAAGCTACTCTTTAGGCACGAGTGGGGTAGAGTTAAAACGCGAGTGAGCGAGCGTTTTAAGCCCCGCTAGTGACTAAAATGCTTTACGCATGTGTATCGTACAATATTTTATCTACAATGGAATCTAAAAAATACGGTAAATATAAAAAATATTTTACAGGTAAATTAGAATTACTAGCAACCGGTCCTAATTTTAAGTGTTTTAAAATTTTTAAAACACGTTGCTATTAACTAGGTGCCTAATGACATTTTTTAAGCACGTTGCTATTAACGACGTAAACTAATGAAAACATGTTATTAAACAGTCGTTTTACAAACTTAAAACTGCCAACTAAAAGGCAGTTTTACACACTGTCGTAGATAATAGTAATTTACGATTCAAGTAACGTTATCAAGCTTTTTACATTGCAAGAGAATAGTTTGAATGAACGAGCGACGTTAGGAGCGAGTTCTTTAAAATTCTCGAGTAATGTAGAAAGCAGATAACGTTACGCATATCGTAACACGGTTTATTTTATCCTAAAATAGTAATCTTTTTAAAAAATAGGAAATATGGTTATTAATGACACTTACAACAGCGAGTGGTGGTATCACCAGTAAGATAAAAACTCAATACTGTATTGTTGGTAGCACTGTCAGGTTATGTTAAATTTGAGATTTTCAGGTTAAGTTTTGCGTCAGTTTGTGTCAAATAACAAACAAAACGTAACCTACTAATATTGAATTTGACATAAACTGACAATACACTTCAGTGCTGTCAACATGTGATTGAATGCTAATAAAGTATCGTTATGTTATTTTTCTTAACAACACTAGTGCTGTTAAATGCATCTTAACGCAACTCGTTGCTAAGGAGTTATTGTCATAATAACATAATAGGATAAAATAAAAGTAATTTTTAAATCTGTGTCAGTTTTATATACGAGTAAATCCATATTATCTATTCCTATTGATCGATAATAGATCTATTTGGGCTTAACTCGCGGACCCCTTAGATTGCGTTTGCGGACCCCCGGGGGTCCGCGGACCCCAGTTTGAGAAACGCTGCCCTAGAGCATAATCATCCTTTTTATGCCCGCGTATCGAAGTTGTTAAGAGCTAATAAGGTACTGGTAAGACATAAAATATATTTGCCGAATGGACATAGCAGATTAGGTAGTTTCGCAGACAGTTGTCGATAGAGAAAAACAGTTATCATTTGATATAAGAATCCCTCTATCAAAAACATTTTTATTTGTATCAATCATAGTAATCGTCGTCCTATAGTTGATTTAGCATAATTGCCAATTCCGTCTCTTTTTTCGACTACCCTGTATGTTTATGCCTGTCGTATAATTTGTTTGTTCTCCATTTTGCTCAGCTATTGCTGCCATTGTTACTTGCAGTTTTTAATTTTTTCTCTTAATAATTATAGCTTTTGCATTGCAAGTAAATACATATTTATTTCTTTTAACATTTCGATACAAAACTTTTCGTGGTAGTACAACACTAATGCAGTCTGTGAAAACATGCCCAAGTCACCTAGTGAGCTGAAGTGATCGAACTGTATTCTCTTTAGTATGTTCCTTCGAATTAACAGCACTTTTTATACAATTACTATATGTGGCATTCTATTATATTTACTTGGTGTTTTTAACCTTCATAATACTGTTTTTTGAATACATTCAAGCATATGAGTTTTATTTAAACGCGTTTTCCCTTTTTCCTCTAACCAATTGAGTTTCTATTTTCAAACTAAACTTAAAAAAAGTATTTTTATTGCTATATCATATTAAGTATATATATATTATGTAAATTAAGTATACCCTTGTATTAAATATTGATTTAAGCAGCGTTTTCAATGTGATAGATCAAAGCGATGTCGTGTAACCCATTTGCATTGACTTAAAGTTGTCAATTCTAGTTAACGATTTGTATTAGACAGCAATCGTTTTCAGCAAAAACATTTCTGTAATATTAATGGATTCTTGCATCTATTTGTCCCCTTGTAAATACTTGTTAGCAATTAGCCCGTCAGTTATATTTGTTCTCAGGTTTCACATGTTATTTGCTCGGGAAACGTTGATACGACACTGCCAATCATTCTTGCAGAAACCGACATGTACAAATGCAAACCGAAAATATAAATTAAATAAAACGGGCAAAAAATCTAACAACGGTCTCATAACAGCTCCAAAGAGAATGCAGGAAGACTTAATAATTAGACATACTAACTTTTTATACGAATGTTGTAGCAACTATAGAAGTTTAGCGGCGGTCGGTTCATTAAAGAAAGTGTCGCTCGTCCAGAACGATGATGGATGACGTATGATTATCTGGATATCGCTATGAGCATCGCACTTGTATCGATGTCCCGGTGGTCTTCACTGTGAACCTGGCGGTTTATTATTTTCTCCAAAGTAAAAATTCGATGTAGTTTTTTATTAACATGCTCGTTCTAGACAACGCGGCATGATGCAACGTACATTAGTAGTGTATGTTCTAATGTTCGACGTTTGACTGGTAAAACACTGACGCCATTGCAGTTCCATTTTTGATATCGAACAGGTTCTTGTCAGCTGCCTCCTATTTAACGAATGTGCTTAATTCTCGAATATTAATTACTTCTGCCTTTTCTTATGCTATTTGATATAAATGTTAGATTTCTTTTTAACAAAAGGCATTTCTACAGACAATTTTTATAAATTAATGCAATGAGGTTGTTTGGGTCAATGGGCGCCTCGAAAGAAATGAAAAAAGGACTAACTGTACTTACCTAGATTTAAATAACTAGCGAGGGAAGTAGAAGAGTATTCGCTATGGTGAAAGAATATGAAAAAAATCATTATAGATTATAATGTATATTTTTACAGACTTACAACAAAACTTTGAAGTTCAATCAAACAAATCTACTAGATCTGCGCATAAATTTCTTGAACGAACGTAGTTTCTATTACACACTATTACAGCATGCACAAAACAGACACTTGTTGTAAATTATTAGTTAAACTATATGAAATGTTTTTTGCATATTCTACAATTAGAAAAAAAAATCTTAGAATCAAACCAATTCGTTTATGTTTATTGATGTTCTCTACATATTAATAATATTTTACGAAAAATAGGTACCCTTTGTAATACGAGGGAAAGTCAGTAATTAGGTCACAAACTGATGTGGAATATTTGAATATAGCAGTGAGCTATTTTCAAATCTGTCATTAGGTGGCAGCACAATCGAGCTTAATGATATTCAAGTAACAGTTGCCGTATTCCAATAACACGCGTGCGAAGGTAGTGTTAATAGGCGGCTGTACTGGAAAAGTGTACTGTGAAAGAGCAGCGTGCCGTTGTCCGTTTTTTCTGGGCAAAGGACGTCCTGCAAATGATATCCATAAGGAAATGTTTCCTAGCCCTCAGTGACTACCATCTGTTTGGTCCACTAAAAAGCAACGTGGCGGCAAACTTTCGCAGGTGATAATGATGTCGAACGTGAGAAGCGCATATGGCTGAGACATCAGCCCAAAGACTTCGATGCAGCAGGTATTGGGGCATTGATAAAGCGATGGAATAAGCGTTTTAATGTAGGTGGAGACTTTGTTAAAAAATAAAACTTGTTTTCAGCTAAGTATTTCTCCGAGCCTTTTGTGACCTTATTACTGACTTTTCCTCGTAATACGAAACCATTTCATAGCACAAACAAAACATGTATTGTCGTACGTTGCTGTAAAACAATTTGCATAAACAAAACATGTATTGTTGTACGTTGCTGTAAAACAATTTATCAGTGAATAACTGTCCAAATGTATATAATAGCTATTTACGTATCTAGTGCAAAAAGTTCGTGTTTATGTCATGCGGCATGAAAATTGCCCAGCTAGGTGAAGTGCAAAGTACCATATTCACACATTTAGCACGTGTTACATACAATATTTTCTCCACAATCGGAATAGAAGTGTAAAAATTTAGTTTGGTAAAACTTTTTATCCCACTCTATTAGATATTGTAGACTATGTAGACATACAAATTTAGGAGAAAACACGAAATTTGCACACTAAAAATAAAAATGGCCTAAACTGTAACTTTTGATACTAGAAACAATGTAAAAAATGTCATTTTTGATGCTATCACAGAAAAAAAATATTAACCTTCTAAGGAAACTTTTAGAGGTTAATTTTATTTTGAACATCGAGATGTGGCTACTAGGTTTTTGTAAGTACTATAATAGTTGAGTAACTAGCTTGTAAAATCCTCGAAATGCAGACACCTTGTACAAAGGATTCTAAACTCCTCCTTCCCTATAGTTTTTAAAACTATTTACAGATATACAGTTGATTGATATAGGTGGTAGAAGTTTTATTGTTCGTTTTATGTTTCCTGTAAATTTGTGTCCTGTTTTTTCCCATTTGCTTACGTTATTATCACACAGAGTGTTATAATGCTAATATCACCGGAGAAGACTGAATCAATGGTTATATCGAGAGATAATTTCAGATGCAAATTGGCAGCAAATGACCAACCCATCAAACAAAACACGCAATGTAGTTATCTGAGGGTTGAAATATCGAGCTGTAAATATCTACACCAAGAGCAAATAAAGTTGGAAGAATATCAGGCTACCCGAGAACTCTTATCTCGAGAAATAGGTATATGTCCATAGAAAGCCAAGTTCGCATTTACAAAACCGTTGCGTGACCAGTACTAACGTACGTAGTGAAGATCCGAGCAGAAACCTCAAAACCAAAGAACATACAGAGGACTACAGAAATGAAAACGTTAACAACTATTAGAGGGGATCAAGTGAGAAGCTTATCAATACGTGAAAAACTTAAAATACAAAATGTGCAAGAACTGCAAGAAAGAGAGACGCCGACATTGGATACCCTTTATAGGTAGTAAAAACTACGAGCTGAAAACGATATAATCAACAACTACTTTACTGCTAAATGCCAAATAAGTGTTCTTGATATCAAAATTTTTGTTACTTAATGGTGTAACTGTAGTGAATATTCTCTTCATTCTTTATCTATTCACTCCTGAATGTAGGCCTCTTCTATTTTTGCGAAGTGTTTTGATCCTGTGCTAGTCGGAACCATCTTCTTCAGGCAATCACCTTCTAGGTCTTACTGTGTTTCTCTCCGTTGATTATTGAGATTCACCTGGCTAGGTGTTGAAAATATATTGTTTCATATGTATTTTCAGATCAAAAAATTATTTTACTGAATATTCATGTCTAATAGCACAAACAATTTTACATATGATTGTGTTTGAAGTAAACATTTATAAGAAAGCATTTTTGTGTATACTGGTCTAGTAGTAACTGTCTACCGACTTAGCAACGAGTCCGGTAGGTAGATTTTTGGCCCAGTCCGGTATCACTTAACGACGCCTGTGATTAGTGTTATACGTATGGCAGTACTGAAGCTTATTGTTGATGGCACTATCAGTTTATGTCAAGTGCCAACAATACACTTTAGTACTGTCAAACGTATAGCACGAATAACAGCATTTTGAAGGAAAATAATTTGGGAAAAATCTCAAATAATCAAAATGGTTCTTCTTCTAGTTCAGTATACAAAAACAATTGAAGTAGTAGCTGCAATTAAAACCCTATAATAGCTATTTACTACATTAGGCCGGTATTCGCGTTTATGGCCTTACCAGATGACGTGTCTCGTCCTAACGGGCTCGACCGTGATGTACCAGCTCCACCATAACTGCTTAGCTACCGGCCGAATTTCAATAAATAGCTATTATAGTGTCTTAATTGTAGCTACTAATTTAATGTTCCATGCCATGTATTAATGATTTTAAATATAATCTGGAAATATTTCCTTACGCAGAAATTAGTAAAGACGTTTCAAAATTATTTTTTCTACGACCACTACTAAAAGTAGACCTTTGCGCTAGCATTTTTCAGTAAAAATGACGTTTTATAATTCAGCGTGTTAAAAGTGAAATCAGCTGTTTTGTTTTAGCACATGTGTTGATTTAGGATTTTGAACTGGAAGTCAGGTTGTAAAGTTATTCTAGTTACTTCTTTCGTTAGAGGTAAAGTGTTTCTTAAATAATTAAGGCATTATATAATGAATAAAGTAAAATGTGCACATTTATAATTACCTTTTGACAGCTACTGGCTACTGGCTGCAAAAACAGTCACCTGCGCGTCAAGGCCATCTCTGTACTATGACATAAATTATAACTGTCATAAATGCAAAACTTTTGTTAAATCGACATTTATGGATTAATAACATTAAATTTAAGGCCGTAGAAAAAATATTGTGTGCAAACCCGTGCTAAAAGTGTTTCTGCCTTCGGCCTCGTTTCATAAAAATCCACTTTTAAATACTTGTTGCACAACTAGCTATTAAGCATGCAAAGAAACTTATTTAAATGTTTGCTTTATGTATACATCCTTTTGTCAACAAAGGATATACGTTAATTTTAATGATAATGTAATAGTTTTAGAAAATATAAACTTTAAGGCTGTGAATGAAACAGTGTGCAGAGGGTACTATCCCTCAGAATGTTGATTTATCAGGTTGATAACCGAAAACTATGAAAATACTTGAATAAATTTATGTTGGAGCGTACAACTTTTATAAGAGGTGGAAACATTCCACTTTAATTTAAAACTTTTTAAAATTCCTGTGTATAACTTGACTACATTTTTTTGACAACTGTAGTTCTTTTACAGTATTGTTTAGAGATCGTTGTCATAAATGTTTTTCATAATATAATTGAATTAGATGTACAATTGTCTCATTAGTATAATAATATAGTTATATGTTATTTGGTGTTGTTGCTATTTTTTCATTTGCTTATTAAAATTTCAAGATGAGTATTATATCTTGTCCTTCTAGTTTCTCCTCGTTTGACCATATATGTATGTAGGAATATAAATTAATTTGTGCACACCTTCTGCCGCTGCATAGTAAATGTAACTTACTTCTTCCTAAAAGTTTTATTTGCTTATTTGGTTAGAAGCAAATAATTTATAAGAATACTAGGGTTTACGAGATGTTTAATTTCAATTTGACGTCCCAACGAAGGGGCTGTGAAAAGACTCATTTCAATTCTTCACGACCCTGGAGAGAGAGTAATCCTTCATTTCCTGTACTAACAAATGGCAGGATAATTGTGAAAACTCATGCTTCAACGACAATTCACACTGTACGCAAGGTGAAACAGGTTGTATGCGACTTACACTGCGCACCTCAGTATTTGGATACACACCACATTTAACTTCAGTTATGACTTGTGTGTGGTCGTGCTACTCTACCTCATAGAAGTCTTCAGAAGAGAATGCCGTGCATTGTGTTCTGATGTCGAGCATATCCACAAACAATAAACTACCATGAAATGACTGGAAAGTATTCTTACTTTCGTTCTTACTTAAAAACAATTGTGATTTAATCTCAGTACTTGGACAATCTAAGCTTATAAGATTGTACACCATTGAATCTAATAGCTAGAGAGCCATTCAGTGAGTAAATGACTCCAATAAAGTTAAAGTTTTCCAGCGGTCTGTTGCTTCTCTATAATACTCTAAATGCCTCGAATACGTGCATCTATTTCCTAACCTTACACCATTCGAATAAAAGAAATAAGTAAGTTTTGTTTTATCAAGACATCGACATGTGGCATCTAAAGTTGCTTGACCAATGTTTAAAAAATGCTCTTATGTTAAATTTGAGTTTAAACATTTTACTGCAGAACAGCAACTTATATAGCATGAAAACCATTATGCTACAATATAGTTGTTTAGATTTAAATTGTTTAAACAAAAACTAAACGTTTTGATTTTAAAATTTACACGTAAATGGTACCATTGAGAGGAAACTTAAGTAAATTTTATTAAAAGATTTTACAAAAATTTGCATAAAAAAATAATTATTGAAGTAAACGTAAATATTGCAAATCAATGTTTCAACCTAAATTTTTCTGAATGGTAGAAACATTTGCTGATATGAAACGGCCGTGCTAAAATTAGTTTCATTCAACGAAGCAAGCTGCATGTATAACCAGTAGCGAAATGTAAACATAATAGACGTAATTTGAATTGAAATGCTTCTACCTGGGCGAACATTAAGCAGTTAATTGCTGCTAGCGGAGCAGAAGGCGCTAAATTAATAAAAACTGGCAACGCTTCGATCTATTGAAGTTTGTTTTTAAAGGCGTCAAATGAATAGAGTATAATTTTCAATGGGCACAATAAATATCGCAGTGGGCACGATAACTCACAGCAGCCACCAAAGCAAGAAGAAAGAAGGATGCGCGTAGAAGCCAGTAGCTGCCACCATTGAGATCAAAGCGGTCATCGTTCAGGGAAGCGGAGTGACTGTTGGAATT
This sequence comes from Agriotes lineatus, assembly GCA_940337035.1. Taxonomy (NCBI): domain Eukaryota; kingdom Metazoa; phylum Arthropoda; class Insecta; order Coleoptera; family Elateridae; genus Agriotes; species Agriotes lineatus. Next base: position 50,670 of record CALNHX010006953.1, read on the forward strand.
CCTCGCCGTATTATAAACACCGCTGTCATTCAAAGAATACAGTCGAATGTAAAATTCAATTAAAGGAAGTATCAACAACCGCTGCATTAGCCATGTATTACAATTACAAGCTGCCTCATTTCGTGCAAGTAATAAGCGATTCTTTCCCGTGACACGCTATCGCTCCATGGCAAGATGGAGAACCACAACAGAAATGTATCGATAGGTACATTATGCAAGTCATTTGAACAAGAAGTGCACTTAGGTGGAGAGTCCAGTACGTCAATCGAATTCTCCTTAATGTTTCGTTTCGTCAACTAGAATTTTTATAGATACAAGAAAATATAATATACTTATGTGCTCCAGTAACCTGGGCTTCATTTTAATGACCTCAACTTTCACCAAAATTGTTTCAGATATTTATTTTCTGAAATAATTATTAAACACCTGTTGGTGGCACGTACCTTGTTATTTAGGAATTTTACTGATAGATGACCCTTTATTTCTCTTTCATGGATCTACTTCAAGCATTTGATTAAGTTGGAAAATGTTATCGATGCTTTACAGAATAACAACATAAACTGCTCAAGGACAGGTCTACAGAGTAGCTTCAGAATGTGTAGTTCAAAACGTGACCACCGAGCTTCTGTAGATGGCGCCAAGTGGACAAACCGCCACTGTGCTACAATGCTTGGAAATTTTGCAAAGTGGAAAGCCAAAACTAAATAGCGCATGAAGGTGCTCGGGACCTTAGCAACAACTTTGCCCCCTTTCACAATTTCGATATCTGTAGCCGTTCGAAAGTTACAGGCGATCCAGACAGACAGACAGACAGACGGACAAAACGTTCGCATAAGTACGCTGAAGCTACTAATAAACAAAGAATAAATATGTAGCCAATACTAATAGCAAAACGCAAATAAGATTCAAATATAGTTTAACCCATCAAATACCCGTGTCATTTGGAAGCAAACAAGGAGATAGTTCAGTGCCGGCGTCACACTTTTAGCTCGAGTTCCAAGTGATTTTTCACAACACACTCATATGAAGCGATGAGGGATACAGGGTTACGATCAAAAATTGATAAAAATATACTTTGAGATGTCACAAAGTTCAATTTATTTGCTTTCGTTTAAAGGTACAAATAAATCATTTTCGTAGAGCGAAACCAGACGTTCGTTTTCTATTACGAACAATAAATTCATCCATTAAAGTTTCTAAATCGAGCACATCAACTGAATCCGAGTAGAAATGCAAAATAGCAACGTGGTTTAGCCGATTCTGTGCCATAGTCGATTTTAAATAATTTTTTATTCAACGCAAAACTGAAAAACTTCTTTCATTAGAACAAGAAGATCCCGGTACAGTTATTATTAATCTCAGAAACGCACGAATTCGGGAACAATGTTCATATAATGTTCATTTTCCCTGAGAAACTTTACCATAGTGTTCAAATCAGTTGCTTCTTCCCCTTCAAGCTTCATGATACTCATTTGTTAGTCGCGATTTATCAAAATCTTTTCTAAAGAATTCCACGATTTCGTCCGCATCTTTCGTTTTACCAGTTGCAACATTTTCTAAAGACTTGAAAAACTTAGTTTTATTCGAAAGTTTCGAGTGGGTAATTACCCACACGGATATTTTCGAGTGGGTAGTACTACCCAAACCACCCACGTCAACCGCCGGCCCTGAGATAGTTTGACCCCCATCCATTCGATATGATCATTTCCCGACCAGACAAATTACAGAAATTCATAGGGAATCGGTAGCAAAATAAAAAAAGAACGACTATAGTCTACTAAAAACGCATTGTCTATGAACTGGTTGGAAGAGGGCTACAACAAATGCAACACGGGGAAAGGCCTGTCAATTTTTGGACTAACTATCAAAGAGGCTCTAATTGATGCAGATGAAGGGAATAAGAGATTTTTAATAAAAAAATGCAAAAAATTGAACCACAGGTAAGAGAAATAACAGACAATAAACCAATTGTGGGGGGTAAGGCAATGCACACTGCTAACAGTTACTCCATATCATTGGAGAAAGTAAACAAGAGACAAAGATTAGACCAACACATCGTGGTGGTAGGCAGTATGAAGAGTGCAATGAAAATTGATCAAAAGAACTTAATGTAGCTCTAGGAAGGTTTATGCATGGAATGAACCGAGAAAAGAAAATGCGTAAAATATTAGAAATAGTATACAGAGGTGAAGAGACATATATTACCGTTTACAATTAATCAAGGCGACCGACAGATAGAAGAAGTAGAAAAAGAAACGGAATGGAAACAATAAACGAGAAGAAGAGACAAAACACCGAGGCGAGAATAATTAAACCAGCAGAAAGTAGCCAAAAAACCTATTTCGAAATCATGAAGGAAATTAAGTCACAAATAAAGAGAGAAGAGACACAGAGCATACATAAAACTAAGACCGAAGGCAGCGACTAAAACCAGAATAAATTTCGCAAAGCCGTAGAAAGAAAAGTGAAAGGGGAAGTAAAAACCATGAAGAAGGAACAAATGCAAACGGTTTTTGTGAAAGGTATAAAAGAGATAGCTAATGAAAAAAGATTAAAGGGATCTAAAGAAGACAAAGGCAAGGATGAGTCTATCAAGCTAAAGCAAATAGAGGAGGCATTCACTATGCCTTCGTCACCCTGCCTATCAAAGCAGACAACCTTTTGATCATTCAAAGAAAGATCAGCATTGGGTGGAGTATCTGTAGAATACATGACGTGTTAACACCGAAAAAACGCTATAGGTGCCAATGATATGGACACTAAACAAATGTAGCTATATGAAAAGGAGACGTTCGAAAAGATTAAATTCTTGAAGTGTGCAAGAACAGAGCACCAGGTGCACAGGGGAATGCCAAATTCCTCATGCTGCTATATATAATAAACAGAGACAAAGAGAAGATGAGATGCCTTGCCCTGTGTACAATAAGATTATAACGGAAATAAAGTTAAAAATGCGGCGTATGAAATACCACACAAGCATGAAGGTTTACAAAGCAACCGAGATCGATGTAGGACTGCTATGAATTTACGAACAAGCAAGCAGAAGACAAAGGCATTGATATTGTAATCATAGCAGAACCAAACCAAAGGGCAGTGATAGGAGGGGAATCGATAACCGACAAAAATGTAGACACAAGCATACGAGTTTAAAATTATAGCATAAAGAAAGCTGCAATGGGATGTATACGGGTGGGGAGTGGGGTACTGAGCCAGTTGCTTCTACACTCTGAATAAACATTGACATTGCAGAATTTAACAACTGTCTCCAAGAACTTGGTAAAAATGCCAAACAATATAGAAAGGACGCCATAGTGTTTGTAATGGTACGAACCGGGCTTTACGACAAGCCAAACAATGGCGAATAAAGATTACATAGGACCACTGCCCCAACCCGTTACAAAAGGGATGCCGTCTAACTTCAGTGGAGCGACGGGGGTCCAACACGAGATAACACAGGGCAACGGCCTAATAAACGACAAGCAGATCTTAATCGCCAAGCCCACCACTATTACTACAAAAGAAAAATGCATAAGTTAACCACCGAGGAAAAGGGGAAGCATAATAGGGACGGACACCTTTCAACTATAACCTTGGCAGTGTAGTGGTCAGCGAGCCACGTGCAACATCATCGGACTTACCTTTCGAGGCACTCACTTGAACAGCTTGCTAAACTCCTTTTACAACTGGAAATACGTACATAAATCGCATGCACAACTTCAAAAGAAAACCACAGTTAAACCAACATGAAATGTATTAGCAAAATATTGAAATGGATAAAGGTTGAGTACATAAAAATATGAAATGGGGTAGCAATGGTTAAATATGTAAAATTGGGTAACGTCTTAATCTAGTAGGAAGCGGTGAACTTGATATCAACTATCGAAATGACTTGTAAACGGTATTAACACAAAATTGTCAAAATACTGACTCAACAAACGGCAATAATAAACGGTAATCAACTAAACAAGGTAAAATTGCGACACAAATTAAAATTGACAGGTAATGGTTTAGCAAATACAATGGTACAAACAATAAATGCTACAATTACCGAAACGTTAGGCAAACTGTCTGACACTTCGGCAAAACACTGTACACTTTAAACTCGGCACTATACAAGCTATTACATTAGAACAATACCTTTAAGAAGCTTGGTTTAGCTGCAATCGACGTCCTACGTTGCTACAAACGATCGCTTTCCAGACACTGTGATAAAACACCCAAAGGAGCTGCACCAAATCAACGGTAAGCTGCTGGCGGAACGGAACCTGAGATGATCCCCCTAACGAAGGCAAATTCGAAGCCCGCAACAGCAATTGACAGAGCTTTCGATCTTAAAACAACGGGATATCTAATATCGGGACAATATCTGTGGCACGCACTTACATAAGACCAACGTGCGCCGCTTATCACACATTAAACAACTGCAAAGCCCACGCAAGCCCTAAGGCTACACGGGCGAGAGCAACAACTTCAAAACCACTTGTTACTTCTTGCGACGCTCTACACGCTCCCCATCTACAAATAGTGGGGGCCAACCTCGTACTCGCTCTAACACACGGCGACTGTCTTTTAAATTCTCGCTTTGAAACGTACAAGAAGTCACGTCGCCAGACGGATCAATAATCCACATGAGCTTTTCTAGCACGCCAAAAGGAAACAGAGCGATAGCACAGAATGAGTGCGTTTAAAACTGTTGAATGCCGGCGCACGACTCGAAATGCTTACATACATGCGGAATCGTAAATTCGGAATCGAGAAGATAATGCTAATTCGCCGTACGGTTATACAAACTAAAAATGTCCTGACATATTAGGTGACCTAAAAGTACCGAGTATGGTGAGGAAACCGGAAAGACAAGAGAGGGGTATACAGTCGACGTTAGTTGGTTCCCAAAGGGAATCTTGCATAGACATCGCCCCTAACACAAAAAAATAGCAAAGGCTGTAACTAACTGAAGAATAACCGAAAATTAAGACCTCAGTAAGCACAGAAATGATGACGTAAAGGTATAAGCAGAAAAGACAATAAATGAATACACCGAACACATGCAGTCTGAAATCTGACCATGGGGAGTAATGAAAGATTCGTACATGATCTGGAAAAACAATTTGAAAAATTAATCGGAAACCATTGGTCGAAGACGGTAAAAGAATGCATCATGGCCTTACAAATACCTACAACACATATACAAGCAGGGGAAACAAAAAAAATTTAATGGTGGGATGCAAAAGTCTGCAGAATCAGAAAGGAAAGCCACACTGCACGTCATAAAATGACAAGAAGTAAAAATACAAGCAATATTAACACAACATCAAAAGGAGGAAATACGCACAAGAGGCATACAAGAGTAAAAAACAATGGAACTGAAAACAGCTGGACAGAAAGTCTGTGTGAAACTAGTTAATAATCTGCGAAGATGGATATATTGAAATGGTATAAATCTCACGATTTAGCTCTATTTGCAGTGCAATATATCTAACCAAGTTAGTAAAGCACAGAGTTAGGATATTTTATATAATTGCAATTTTAAACAATAGTAAAAGTATTAAATGCATTGGTAATAAGATGAGAGAAGCAGTAATTAGTCGGATAAAGGCACGCAAAAGCAAAGCATATTTCAGAGGGTTTGAATTTGGCTTTTGAATATACTAATATAATTAAAATCATAGATTTGTGCACATTTAAAGCCAGACCAAACGAAAGTAATTGACACAAAAGGTTGTTATTTTTCATATAAAATTAGCGTAGTTGTCAGTAAAAGCAAATGACAGTGAAAATTTTGAGTAATCTGTAGGGTAGATAAAGATAAGGATAATCTAGAAAATTGAAAAGAGCAATCTTGAATGTAGGCAACAGAAGAGAAGCAAGTGACGTGAAAATGGTGGACTCGGATACCAGTGTATTAAAAACAAAGTGCAAAAGAGCAGAGCAGTGACATTAAAAAACGTTTGTGAGTGCAACACTAAAGAACATTACTACTTATAAGCAAAAGACAATATTTAGGTTTAAGAAAATGTTAGGCTTTTAATTTATGTAATCAAACTTTATTCTATTTGTGGTTAATATTATCAAATCTAATTTCCAATTAATAGTAGAAGAACACCGTATCATAGCAACCTAATTCGTTTTTGCCATTAACAGGGAGAACAATTATAAATAGAAATTAATGTGTCTTGTCGAATTTGTGCTTCAATTTTAATTAATACTTTAATGATAATAAAAGTGTATTATCAAGATAAAAAGTGGTCCATTTTATTGTCTAAGTGTTCGAGCCGTTGTATTATCGTTTGTGGGAAGTTCCGCAACGAAAAAATTTACATTTTTCCAATCCGACTTCGAGTGGACATCGGCAGGCGAGCAGCTGGAGTTTCCCATGTTTGACTACGACCAAAATTAGCATCGGAACCCAGAGGTGAGCAATCAAGGACATTAGCGGGGTCTGCAAGAACGTCCCTTTCAACATCTGCGGCCAGGAAAATGTAGCCAGAGGCAGAAAACCGTCATCTGCGACCAGCATCGAGGCTAATTTTAAAAAAGGTAGGAGTGCCTGTAATTCGAGTGTCAGTGTCCGTGTAAACTACTTAACTACGAGATTAAACCTTGCCAAAGAGGCATATCGCTTATCCAACGGTCCAACTACGCCGTAATAGTCCGCGGGGGCCTTGGCGTCAGTAAATTTTGCAAACTCGGCGGAGTTCCAAGCCATTTGCCGGAAGTCAGAACAAGTAAATGTCGGCGTGGGTCTACGTCATTCTAGAATAACGAAGGCGAGGTTTTAATTGTTGCCAAGCGGGAATATTTGAATTATTTACCTGACGCCTTCTCACATTATTTCGCAATTTTAAACGTTCAAATACATGCTGTATGCACAAACCATTTTGTGTTCATCTGTCAATTTACGTCATTGTGAATTATCTACTAAGAACGAGCAAATGAACTACGTTGAGACAAATAACCTAAAATTTGAGAATATAGTGAAATTCTGAACCTAACCCTGAGATAAGTAGTTTCGTGTTTGCCGTGAGCTAAGCGTATTGAATATCGCAGTGAAATAAAATAAACCATTTTATTTGTGCAATTAATTAATACATTTCATTTTAACCAGCCTTAAATTACTGACAGGCAAGTTTGAGCACAGTATAAAAATATAATCTGAGAATTGTGTGTATGGAATTGCCATAAATATAACTTATATTATTTTTTATACTAAAAATAAATAATTACAAACAGTTCAGTCACTACAAACTGGCACCGCAACGTGGAGCAGTCATCACAATATACAAAATTGTGACTAAAAATTCCACATTCTATCGCCTGAGTGGATGGAAATACATTTTACATAGTATTCATCAAAAAATTATCGATAATAGGCATACTACTTATTATATTACCTCTCAATATATTGCTCAATTTGTATTTTAGGTTCGGAATATAAAAACGTAAAATTCGATGATATACTACGATTTGAAATTTGTTATATGATTCCTTATTTAAGCTGTTCTGTTGTGTAAATAATCATCTTTATGTCATTTTCTACTCCAAATTCTTCCGAGTAAACCACCAGAGGTAACTCTTGAATATGACCATTGTCAGTGGTATTCAACTGACATATTGTGCTTGGCACCTTTCTGCATTTTCAGCTGAAAAAAAGAAAACCATAGTTAATGGACGATGTTTATTAGCGAATGGTGAGCTGAAATAGAGTTACATAAACAATCAAATGGATAAATAAATAAATAGTTAGAGTTTCCTTATTAACGTACTCTATCAAAATACATCAGAAGTGATGCAACAGAATTGGTAACAGGCATTTTGTAAACGTTTTTAGTAGAATATTTATAATATATCATAGCTGTTCTTCGAAAGTTGTATATATTGTTATGTATTATTATTTATTTAAAATATTATAACTGAGTTTAAAAAACTCAAAAGGGTCGGATCTCTACATCCTAGCAAGTATTATTTTAATTTGTATAAATTATAAGTAATACATTTGCTATCAAATCAAAATCGTGGTAATATTTGCAGTAATTTTGAAGTACATACTTTGTTGAGTTAGCTACCATACAGGATATTATTTAACTAAAGGAAAAATTAACTCAAATATGGCGATCCAACTTCAGAATACGCTAAACAATTCCGCTATTAAACTACAATTATCTGTGCTTACGTAATTAAAGCTTTACCTAAGTGATAACAATTGCCGCAAGTAAATACACGTCATAAACAAAACACACTCAGACGACGCTTCTGCCGGAAGTGTTCATAAAACCGACGCCATCAAGAAATTCACTAAATTCAATCTTTTAGGGTAAAGTTTTCTGACCTTTCTGTTGCTTTTGGAAATGAATTTAGTGCTTAACTTAAGTTCCTATCAATTCCCACGATGCTTGGCCCTCTCTATTTCCGTTGGCCTGCCGATCCAGGCCGCTGAACGCCCTGCAGACCGACTCCTGTAGGTCGACCGCTGCGACACAAAAACTGATTCCAGCTCACGCCGTTGCCCACACCTAGGGATCCACACCTTTCTATGAGCGTCACTGCCTACCACCAGCTTTCAAGGGCTCCAACTAATCTGGTAGGGCCTCCAAAACAGCCACCGAAATACTAGCTACCTCTGCAGATGTGCTACGAATCAATGCACTCTACTACAGCATACCCACAGAATATTCAATTAATTTTAAAACTCACTGTATTGGGAAAAGGGCATTTATTCACAAATTAAAAATTATTTATTGGGAAAGCCAAATTAACACTAGCTCACAGTTTGGCCTTTCCCCAATTGTTTGTCTTCGATCTTATATGGTATTACATTGTTTCCAAGCCTACTCTGATTACATTTCGTTCAAATCAAGGCTAACACTGTTTTTAATACCGTTTTACAAATTATTATGAAGGCCAACGCTATTTTATACTAATTACAAAAAGTAAAGCATAATTCTGGAACATTTTATAAAATAATATTTGATATGCTTAATAATTACTATTATAATCATAGAGGCTTAAAATGTGTTCATAGCAATATTATTATTTTATTTTCAACGGTATTTTATGGCAGCTTTTCTTAGGCACCGAAGAAAGTTGTTGTGATAACTTTTGGTTCTTTATCTAAGACTTCGTTTTAGTGCAGCTCAATAGCTAGAAATGATCAGATTTAACATGTTCTGTTGCTAATTATTACTACAACATTCAAAGAGAACCATAAAAACAATGTTATAAGAACCATTGTTGCGTAACCTATTGTTGTGGTTTAAAAACATCGTACCTACAATTACAGTCAGCTCCTCTTGTACCCGATAGTATCGACTACCACGGTTGATTCTTTTCTAATTTATTGTGTGACTTCTGCTTTAATAAACATTTCCTTTCTGTTCTAGGAAAGTTCCTTCGCCTATGCCACGTTTTTCTCTTCTCCAATAATTCCGCCACTGCTCCGTTCCAATCCCTAACTGGTCTTCCTCTTCCCAAACCGATTTCACTTTTCTTCCATCGCCCGTTCTTTTCAAATGCCCTCACCATATTAACTGCCCTTCTTTGATTTAGTCCTATCCTGTGCTACTGTTTCTTCTCCTAATTTCTACATTTCCGATACTATCCCTTCTCGTGGCCCATATAATTATTCGTAGAAATTTCATTTCTGAAGTCTATAATATGTTTCTACGCCTGCTTGTAAGGAACCATATATCAATGTTGGTACATACACAGCATTGTGTACCTCTAACTTGTCGCTTTCGAGATACGTTTCTTGTTGATAAAACCCTCTACTCATAACTTGGTATAGTTTTGCCATTCCCAAACTCTTCTATTTAAATATGTCTAATTTTTATTACGACCGTTTGTTGTGTATCCACGAACCTAGACACTTATCGCTGTTCACCTGATCAATCATCTGATCGTTTAACCTCACATTTGGGGGCCTTTTTTCTCTAGATTACACCATTAGTTTTTGTTTGTATTAATTTTCATTTTCCTTGCTTCTAGCGCTTCTACTAAATTGTAAGCTTTTCTGCAGAGCATTTTCTGACCCCGCCAACAAAATCCCGTCATTCGCAAATGAATACTCTAATATTTTTACTGGATGCACGTTCTTCAAGTCTAGGTAGAGGTTCTCTGCTTTTTTAGCATTCGCTTATTCTTCTGTTTATATCCCTTTGTGGTTTCAAAGGTTGCACACTATGTGAATCCGGTTCTCGTGAAATTCCATACTCTTAATCGCAGACGGTTAACCTCTTTCTAGATATCTAAGTTTTTCCAGACGATTAGCCTAGGTGGCCCATTAAACGTCTTCACCAACTCTATGCAGCATGCATAGGCTGCCCGGTTATACTTGATCATTCTATTACTGATAAATCTGAGAGTAAAGATGTGATCCTGCGTGATATGGTTTGATCCGAAGCCACTCTGAACATCGTCCATCTGATGTTCGAAAGATTTTCCGAGTCGTTTATCCAGCTTCACTCAAGACCTCAAGAGTGAAATTCCTTTTATAATACTAGCGGTTCCTATTGTCCCCTTTTTGAACAGTAACATAATTGTTGCTATTTGCTAGTGTTGTGGGTCCTTCATGCATTTTCACGCCAGCTCAAATACTCGTTACAGCAGAGTTGGTTCTGCATGGTCCATAAGTTTCAGCGCTTCTGAAATTATACCATCACTGCCTGCCGCTTTTCCCAGTTTATATTTTTAACTCCCTCATTTATTTCTTTTACTTATGCTGGGTTCCTCCCCGTCTTGTGTACTGTCAACAGTATTGCTCTTCTTCCTTGCCATCCTCTTCTGGCCATCTTTGACTATTTCTGCTTCCAATAGTTCTTTAAAATATTCTTTTCCCATTTGCATATTTTTTTTTGTAAAGGTGTTACACTCTTCTATGTGTTTTAACTCTCTCTGTTTGTCCTTTATCGTCCTCTTTAATACTTTATATAATAATTTCTAGTATTCCGTCTGTCTTCTAAATTCATCCCAGGGTGTACTTCCTTACATTTCATAATACGGTATGATTTTTTAAAAACTCAATTGCAGCAGGCCCTGGATCCTAGCGTTGCTAGATAAATTTCAGTAGCTGCATGTACAACACATCAATGCTGCTTGAAAAATTGTGAAATAATTCAAAATCCTCAAAGTGCCACCAAGGCACCAGCAGCAATCACTAATTTGCTCAATATGGCTACAGAAAATCGCTTTGTCTTATATAAGCAATCCAAAACTTCCAAAAATTTGCCAAAATTTACCTATTTTTGAAATTTGCACAAAGATAGACCAGGAGCTAGGTAATCAAACATATATATATAACATACACCATAACAAACAATAATAATTGGAAATAACTGGCTCAAGACAGCTCCTGGATAAATTACTGAATTTTAAATTGAGCATAATTTACACATAACAGGTTTTCAGTTCTTTGCATTAATGTTCCACAGAAACTGACGAATATTCATTCTGATAGGTTATGCTGTTCACGAGTTATTATGTTTACATCCATCCTGTGTGACATATACGGAGTTTTCATTTAACTTTGGGTTTATCGCGATTGATTGATACATTGCGATAAAACTTGCTTATTGTATTAATGTCGAGGTCGAAAGTAATAATCTTATTTGCTTTTCATAGCCTACCTAAAGTGCCCAAAAATCACACAATATAATAGGAATTGGAAATGCGAATCTTGGCGCGGTTGGCTATAGAATATTTTTCTTGTACCTCGAGTTTGAAGCTCAGTAGAATTTTTGTGGTAATTCATTAGGTGCAGTGATTTATTAGAGAGGCGAAATTAACATTACTTTGTTATCAAGTGTGAACTTGATTAGCAAATTTAATGTGAAAGGGAACGATTTGCCAATATGGATTTGCCTGAAGTTCTGCATTAACTGTTGTGAGTTAGTTACTTTAATTGCTACGATGGCCTAAGGTCGTAGCAAGTCAAGCTTTGTGTACAAACCTGAGGCTACACGGAGTATTTCGGAAAGGCAGACGGCGGCGCTCTTCACTTCAAAGCCTTCAAGTGACACTACCAGATAGTTGTTGAAATATCAGTCCTCGCCTACAAAGGCAACCCTTTTTTATCAAGCTGTAGGACGGCGTTGCGTACCTGATATAACTTAATAACCTGCGGCTTAGCCGGTTCGTCTCCCGTCTATCAAAGCCGTAGCCGGCCCAACTTATTGACATTTCTCTGCCCCGGCTTGATTTCTAGCGCAGATAGCGGCGTATGAAATTACCTGCTTGCGATATAAAAAGGATTTAGTTTCACCGTCTTTTTGTCCCACTAACTGCTGGGTTTGAGCCCAGGATTGATTTACAGGGGGCACAAACTCGATCCGTGCCAAGCGGAGGCAAAAATGAGACGGAAACGAGGAGGTGATTTGTTAAGTGGGAAATTACTGGGATCGGGTAATTGAATACGCATCCAAACGGGAGCGTCTTTTAGCTCGGTGAGGGCTGGAAGGGTGTGATTTAGAGGTAATGTCATAACTTACCAGCGCAACGATTTCTGGGAGTAAGCTTTCGTGTAATTGCGTTGGCGTTTGATTCTATCCAGTATATAGTGTACAAAAGGCACTTTAACATGTTCAAATTGGAAAACATTGTTATGACTCTGTACTTAAACATATGATGTTAAAATAATAATGAAAGAATACAAATAATGATTGATATATAATGTTATGTGGATTTGGTTAACAAGTAAAACTTAATACAATATAAGACATAATTTGTAAGGGACTCACACTGTAGTAACTTTCGTTCATGTTCAATCTTATAAAGACATATACAAATTGATAGATAAAGGATGCCTTTAATGTTAGAAATACAGTGAAACTTGGTTATAACGAGATCTCGGGGACCGCGTTTTTTTGCTCGTTATACCCGTTATTCGTAGTATCCAAGTTGACCCAAAAACCAATGCAGGCGGGTATAATGTCAGTACAAATTACATATTTCAAAAAAATCTCATATATTTTATAAAATATATGTACTTACGTACATATTTGTACAAATTAACAATTCCCATATTCATTATGGACTTACATATTGTGTACAGCGCTTGGGCTTTAAGAATTGGTCCACTAATCGGTAAACCGGCGGCCCTTTGAACTTTAAACCAATAATTAACGAGGCCTTTGTCGACGTCACGTTTTTCACAGTGCTTCAACTTTTTACACTCGCTTAAATTGTTTTCGAATGCTGATCAGGTTGTTTGTTTATTTTTCCAGAATCTAGAAACCGTTGACGACGATAATCTGTATTTTCTAGACACGGCAGAATTTTTTTTGCGGATAATCGCCACCTTCTCGCGAATAGAAGAGTTTTGCGCTTTCCGGACATTTTGAAATTCACACCGCGAGCAACAAAACTTAACTGAAAAAAAATCATTGAGAATAAACTCAGGTACTCGTGATAACACGGGTTGGCACATTAAGATTTATCCCTTTGGTCAGTTAAGCCGCACTGTACCTACTACCTATCCAGACAGACGCTTACTTTCCCTGTAAATTAATCTGACAGGAAGAGAGCTTGAAACTGGCCATAGGATTACAGTAGTACGTGCTTGGTACAAAAGATCGAAGATAACGGCGTTTAAATTTGCTTACCAAAGAGAAATTCCGAGAATTCCGTATTAGGCGAGAAATATTAGCGTTAAATAAATACAGTTTCAAACTTTCATTTTCAAAATGCTCGTTACACCCGGGATCTCGTAATACCCGTGCTCGTTATAAGTGAGTTTGACGTAGGTATTTAATTGTTAAAACTATATTTGTTGAAATTTGTAATAATCTGAATTATTTTAAGGTAAATGTGTAACCATGTAAATTTAGTAACTAAGCGGGATCCTAGGAGATAAGTAATTAAACAAATAACAAGTCAGATTTTTATGATTCCTAGATAATTAAAAATACTAGAATTTAGTGTGTAACAAATTAATTCAAGCATCCATTTGCATTGGATAATTTATAATAAAAGTACAATTTAAAACCAGCCAAGTATTATTTACTAACAAACGTAAGAAGTAAGAAAATACCCAAATATTAGATCTTCAAAATGTTAACATCGTATATTATTAAACCATTGCTGTGGATGGATTGGAGGTAGACAGTAGCAGATATATAGGGGAGATCGGGGTAAGATGACGATAGTAAGAAAAGGTGAAAAAATTGAACACAAGAAAATTTATTTAGAACGTAATATTACATATGTAAATAGAATACTATATTAGCTTCTAAATAATATATATTTTAATAAGAAAAAAAAAAGAAAAAAAAATTGAAAAGGATCATTTGCAATTTTGTCACTTTACACCAACCCATAGGTAAGATGACGAACATACAGGGGTAAGATGACTAGTAACAGAAATCGCACACAAACTGACCACATTCTCCATAACAGCTACAGTTTTCATGCCACCATGTTGAACAAGCTGCACATTAAATTCCGTCTTTGCTAGGAAGTTCTTGATAAATTTCGTCACATCCTGGGCAAGTGTGAATCGTTTGATTAGTTGCACGTGTCTGAACTATTTGGTGCGTTGCAAGGCTTTTTCGTTATTTTTTCCAACCTTAATTTCTTTTTTCTCTTCAACAAATGCCAAATTTTAGGTAAGGGATAAGATGACGAGTTCGTCATTTTACCCCCGTCAACTTGCCCCAATCGACCTTCACAAAAAATGCTTTGTTGAGGTTAGGTATCAAGACAAGCGACAGTAAATTAAAATTATATGTCGAATCATCGTCATTAGTAAACAAATTCATACGGTTTAATGAACATATTAATTTACCTGATAATAATCCAGAAAAAACTAAAAACGTTCACTATAAAATTGTACCGCGATATCGAAAAACGAACTTTATCGTTATGTGATTTAGAGGCGTCTTAAAATATTACTTTACAGACACATTTTAGTACTAGATACTATTCACTTGATGGCCCTATTATTCATTTTGTTCAATTCTTTTTGTATTTCAAAAAAACCCTTTCGTCATCTTACCCCGATCTCCCCTACAGGACAGTAAAGTTGTACATCGTGAATAATCATTGGAATAGAGCCGTTTCTGTGAACGAATTGAAAATGAGCAGCTTGATGTTTGTGGACGTTTAACGGCCTACGTCATGGATTAATAGGTATAGGACGTATTGCTATAGATAGATCGATGAAGGTTCATCAGTTAGCAGAGATCTGCAGGATTAATATGAGTTGTAGTCAGAGGGCTGTGTCATAAGGTGAACCATTTAATAACTGAAAATAATTATTTGAAATAAAAGAGGAAAAGTATTCATTGGGTCTTGTGAGATGGAATATTTGATGAACTATCAAAGTGTAACTTAGAAGAAAATACATACTTGTTTTCAGGTTTGAACATAAAATGGTTTTGAATTGAGAATAATTAAAACACACGTCTCAACTTAAAAGCAAAGGTGTTATGTTAAAATCATTTATTAACTAAGCTAGTTTATTGAAATTTAATTAACCATACTTCATTAATATACCGGGTCAAAAATACATTAAAAAGGTAATAACCAAATATATGTTGAGTTAAGTCAATCTGACTTATACGTTAATAAAGCTTATGCAATTTTATTGGAAAGTGATTTTGATAAGAATTAACAGTTATAATTTGTTTCTTTATTTAAATAATTAATTATAAGCATACCAGTGCAATATAATTTTATTAAGAAAGAATTTGTATCGTGATATTAAATAGTTTCATCTATATGTATACCTATAGCAGTGGAGGCTCGTGATAATGGTATTTGAGAATCTCTTAATTCTTAACAATAATTAAGGAAAAAGTAATCATTAATAAGTCACCTACATTTTGTCGAGGCTTTAATCTAAATATCGCTATGATTTCTAATTTTCATAATCCGAAAGGAAATGTCATATGCATAGAACATGTACTCAATGTAGTATCCAAGACAAAAGAAAGTGGGACAACTCTTGATAGAGATTTTAACATAATTGGTTCAGCTTAAAGAGGCTTTAAACAATTACATTTACTGTAGCAATGTCTAAAGAAATTGGCAATTAAGTTAGGATAACCTAGCAACTATTCATATTAAAGCAGTCACATTTACAACAGACCATATTAACTGTCCCAGTTTTTTTTTTGTCGAAACGCATTAATAATGTGTATTACTTAATATTAATAAAAAAAACAAGACAGCATTTAATGCATCGCATCCACAAAGTCTTGCAAAATTACAAGTTCCAAATTTATCTCGCTGGTTGAAATTTAGAACCCGTAAGGCCGTCCCATTCTTAAATTTTAATCATTTCAGCTAACAGTGGACTTTAACAATTAATTTTGAAAGTATTAGTTATGTTATTCTTCCCATAGTTAGAATAAAACTGCACTACCGAAATACTCCAAGATAAATAAACACGCTCCAACTGCAACCGATATTATGTAAGATCATCCAAACCCGACTCACAAGATACAAGGATGTCCTTTCTACATTTGCATTCTTTTTCAATGGCAAAGCTTGCACAATATTTCCAATAAGTACGCTATCGCGCGGCCCGCTATACTGACGAATCGCATTACATTTTTGGGAGGGCAATATTTCCAAATATTTCAATAAGTCTGCAGAGATGGAGGCTTCAAAATCGTCACGTTGAAACTGCTATATCTCCGATTCCGCAGAGATCGAGTTTTTGCTTGGAGCTCGATTTCGGAGAGCCCACAGCAACTGCCACCTGCTTAGTGCATATGATAAGAGCAAGTCTGTTGACACATAACTCGTGTTATGCTGACATACTTTTGTGTATTTTACATGTTTTAAGCGGGAATGAATAACGATCTCCGGATTTTATTACTTAAGCCTTGTAATATTGTAACTGTGGAATCGATGATAAAATACATGGTCAATTATAGAATAGCTACTTTTTTCTAGTGACAAATACGCTGTTGACGGCTGGAAGGCTCGAGCCCCTGAGTCCTTAAGAGACAGTCACCATTGACCTTCAGGATTTTACAGACATCTGGGCCAATACAAGATTTAACTCAACTTATTTATATTCAAGTTAAGTTAATATTCTCTTTCAAAGTTATTTTTTTAAACTAATTGTCCTCACAACAATGGACAACTGAATTGCTACCGTAATTAAAAATGAGTGTTTAGTCATTTGTTTTGCGGCATACATGACAACTAGATTACATATCCTTCTGCAGTTACCCATATTTTAATTTGCTCTTTCTACGTGAATGAATATTGCTTTCTACAAAAACAATCTCAAAGTTATCGATCATGTTATTAAAAAGTTACTGCCTGATCTGTGTCGTCAGCAATATTTTATCCATTAATGCATCGAAAATAACCCATAAAGCTTCAAAAGATAACTTATACCGGTAAACAGTACCTTACTGAAGAAGCATTCAAATCAATCCGTGTGTTCTATGGTTATAAGTTTTTTTTAACTTTGAAGCAAAAGACTGGTTTAACGAAACACATTTGGATGCAGGTAAGAACATTTATTTGATTTTGGGCCCAGACTCTGTGTGTAAGCCATATTCACGTTTAGGAACGCCCAGTACTTGTATTGATGCTGTCTTTATTCTGATAGGAACTGGCGAGAACTAATAAAATATGATAAAAAGAACACACCAACTAACCTTAATTGTAATGCCACATATGTACGTAGGTAGTTTTGGTTTTTCCTTTTTTAACCTCTTTCAACATAAGCAAAAATAAACTTATGGTATAGCAAAATACGAAAAGCATACACCCTAAAACTAATAAATGAAAAGGTGGCAATACCATTCTACAAGCAGGAAAGAAAACAGCTAACAATAAAAGACCAAAATAAAATGTATTAAAATGACACTAAGCAACTAATTGATAAAAAAAATTATACTAGCGATTGAGGGTGCAGTGGTATATGCTGAATTAAATGAAAAAACGTAAAGGATGGCATTAGCAAGAACACAGAGAATTTAATAGAGAAAGCATTTGATGAAATTAACCATCTAAAAAAGAAAACGGCACAGTAACAAATGACAGATAATGAATAATACAAACAACAACAAACTTGTACTAAGACGTATACATCGGGCCAGAAGAGATACTCACAATCCAAATAGACGAAATAAAGAAAGCGCCCAAGAAAATTAAACCGAGGTCCGAAGACGAAATATTTCCTGAACTTATAAAATGCGATGGACAACCTTTAATAAAAGCTCTTAAGATATTTACTAAACAAGTGAAGAAAGAAAAACACTGTAGAACTGAAACAGTGCCGTAATAGTGCTCCTTCATAAGAACGAATACAAGTCCGAGCTAAAGAATTATCGACCAATAAGTCTTTTATGTCAGGGATAAACTATAAGCTATTTTGAGAATAATTACAACAAGACTGACAAATAATATTTAGTTATATCAGAACACAGAACAAGCAGATTTTAGAAAACAATGCAACAGCTTCGACCATATACAGTCTCTTCGAAACGTCATTAAAAATAGACTACAATAACGATTGACATTTATATATTGCATATAATGAGGCTTTCGACTCAATCGATTAATCGAAAACATTTACAAAGAAGCAACTGGTACAATAAAACTAAATTCAGAAATAGGGAAGATTAAAATGCGAGGAATATGGCAACGACACTCCATATCACCAAAACTTTTCACACTTGCGTTGGAGGATATATTTAAAAAACTACATTGGGGAAACCACAGTATAAATATTAAAGGTTAAACACTAAGGACACAGAAATATGTAAACGATGTAGTGATAACCACAGAAAATCCTTTAAAACTGGAGGAAATGGTAAAAGAGCTGAAAGAAAACTCAGAAGAAACAGGGCTGGCCATTAATATGAGAAAAAGAAAAATAATGAAGAAATCCGCTTAACACAATAATGATCAACCTTTCACTAAATGGAGTAGTGATAAACACCAAAATTGACAAATAATGTAAGCAGCAGATTTAAATAGAAGGGTAAGACTCATACGTACAGTTCTCGGAAGACTAGGACATTTTACAAAATAAAACCAAAAGATTTAGGACACATATTAAAGCCACTACTAACAAGGTGCTGTTCTGCTATTTCTATATTATGAAATTTAAACGTGCACAATCACGAAGAAAACGATGCAAACACAATATCACATGCTGCCAGCAATTCTATAAATGTTACAGTAAAAAACAAAAAAATCTACAGAATAGATTAGAGAGTATATCATAATGGAAGACATCAAAAGCACAATACGGAAAGCGAAATGGCGATGAGCAGGATATACTCGTATAACAACAACGGAACAAGCCAAGCGAAATGGACTAGGAGAGAGAGAGAGAGAGAGAGAGAGAGAGAGAGAGAGAGAGAGAGAGAGAGAGAGAGAGAGAGAGAGAGAGAGTTATACTTTATTTTCAGTTTTAGCAGAAAATACTTTGAATTTGAAAATAATTACAAAGCACTTGAGAATAAGAGTGTCATGTTAAAATTATTGATTAATTAACCATACTTAATTTTATACCAGGTCAAAAAAACAAAAAAGGTACACAACCAAACATATTGAGTTAAGTAAATCTGGATTTTAAAGGAATAAAGTTTATGCAATCTTATTTGTAGTTTTGGTAACGATTAATAGTTATAATTTA
This sequence comes from Agriotes lineatus, assembly GCA_940337035.1. Classification (NCBI taxonomy): domain Eukaryota; kingdom Metazoa; phylum Arthropoda; class Insecta; order Coleoptera; family Elateridae; genus Agriotes; species Agriotes lineatus. The sequence goes on from CALNHX010006953.1 coordinate 70,270, forward strand.
TTAATTATCTAATTATAAGTATAACATTGCAATATAGTATACATATTTACATCAACTTTCTGTGTCTATTTCAACTGCCAAATATGCTGATAGAGTTTGTTGGTGGAATTTTGAATCACTCTATTTATTGATTCGTAACGAGGCTTATTGGAAAAGGGAACACTTTGTCTCATCTGCTATAATGTAAAAGTTGGAAACAAATGATATTTGCTACACAACATAATTATAGAATAACACAGAAATCCATAGTTATTATTTAATTTCCTTAAAATGTATGGTGCTTCAAAAGTAGCTACAGCTAATTAATACTTTTCCTCAATCAGCAATTTGACCTAGTAGTAATGTAATATAACATACAAGTAATAAATCTAATTTAAAATTTGGTTATACTTTCTACTTCAGCGCCTTAATCAATAATGATCTCTCTTGATGCCAAAATCGATAACGTGAACTTTTAATAGTAGTTTAATAAGGTAGCATTTGGCAATCGACAATGCTTTTAAAGAAAAACAACGATTAGTTGACAAACAGGAAGAAACTACTTGTGGGGTGCTTGTTAAGTCCATCTGTAGGATGGTGTCCTCGGGGAGAGCATATTAAGAGATTTTCTACTACGCACCATAAGTTGTATTTGGGGTGGTATTGTGGTATTGACGGAAAGGGAGGTGCAATTACCCTCTACACAATGCAGACAATGCCCGTTTAAGTACATGCTAACAGTTAGCTTGTACAAAGTACAACCGATGGCTGGTGGTAGATCAGGGGTTGTCAACATTTTAAAATTCAACGTCCAGGTAACTTACCGTAGCAGTCGCTTCAGTATTTAAATATTTGATAACTAAAACAGTTTGTTCTATAGATTCTAATGTTTTATTTGGGAAATTTAAATTGTAGTTTAGAATTGTAAGCTACCTTTATCTGAAGTTTCTATACTTCCAGAAAACATAATATTGAGAGCCTCTGAAAATATCGAAATAAATCCACAACTATCCGTATCCGTGCTTTCCAAATGCTTCCTTAAGTCCTGATAAGCTGCAAGCGATCTTTTCAATTCTTAAACCCGCAATGTTGGCGCTGAAGATACCTGCTATGTAATCCGTATAATGTAAAATCCTCGTCCCTTTCTCTGGCTTAGTGAAGTTCCATCCTTCTACAGGGAAATACAACTAGCTTCAAAAAAGCCGACGATTATGTAGTTCGTAAGCTATCTAGGTAGGCTGAGGGGCGAGGAATTTTTTAAATACTTATTCTTGGTACCTCATACAAAGGCTGCGTGTGAGCTCGATCCACCGACGAACAGTTTTTATTCAGACGTTAGGGGTGGAATTATGACAGTGACATTTATATGCAATGCATGAGTATAACTAACTTATAGTTATCTCGTTATGAGCATTTACACATAGTATTACTTGTTATACTTATATTGTTCGTGTGTGGGCTATATTTTATCGTGTTATGAGTTACGTAATCAAAAATTAGCCCTCTACGGGGGCGACACCCTCATCCAGCGCCCCTCGTGTTTGCGTTATTTGTAACGAATCGTTCAGAATACAGTGATGATGAATGAGGGTGTTTTGATCCGACACACTCAGAGTCGCGAGCTTCATAGCCGTCTAAAGACGGTTATGAATATTATTTAGACATAAAACATTTTATTAAGTAAAAAGTAAAAATATACAGCGTGTATGTTACGTCCAAAGAGTTCTAGTATTTTTTAGTTTTTGTCAGGAAGAATCGTAAAAACCACATCTAGTCGAAGTAATCTAAACGTTGATTAAAGAAAAAAAATACTTAAATGTTACCATCAAATATTTCCAGTACTTTTATTAGTTTTTGTGAGGAAAAATTATAAGAAATCATATACAGTATGTTTAGTTTTTAAGGTATTTCACTTGTGGAACGTATAAAGGATCTCATAAATAAATAGAATAGGTCCTGTAAGCATATTCCGAGTGACGCGCATTTATTAAAAATTTTAGAATAGGTCGGTAGGTCAGGCATGAAAAACATTAAAATTATATATTTTTCAATCAGTAAACATTCGAAATTTACAATGAACTAATTGTCGACTAATTTAAAAGTTTGCAAAAATCTGCACCACACCACTATTTAATTGATCAACTGTTTCCGAATTGATAGTACATACACTTTCAACAGTTTTTAAATTAGTGCATAGTTGGAAATTTATAAATATTGAACCGTTAGTTCCTTAAAACTAAACAATTTTATTTGAAAACAAAAGGAGGATATTTATAAGATTTTCTAGATTGACAGTTTTGTGTATAAGGGCAGTAGCGAGATATGAATAAAAATGTTTTTTCAATTACTCTTTATACTTATTTAGTAGTTGTACTTTGAAAGCGTCGTGTTAACGTAAAGATTTAATTGACCTCCACAAAAACTGTTCATTCTAAATGTTTGTTTTTAAGGCGTGTTCATCCATTATTTCCAATTTTAAGCTATGTGTGAATAGTAATATTAAATTTGTGCTTATCACATATAAAGCGTATGATAAGATTTGACTATGCCCATAACAATACCGAATATTTATTTCCCTAAGAATATTTTAATTACTATTTGTGTGGCAAGTAAGGAAACGTGATTTTTTGTAGCACTAAGCTAAGATTTTTGATGGAGATGTAGACGAGATCAAAAATTACTTGGAAAGGATATTTTCAAAATGATGAATTTAACATTGGTTACCTGTTACGTGTCATTGTATCTATTTGGTAAATTTTTAGTTTCTATGTTAAATAATTGGATGACGGACCCTTCTCCTACGGTTACTAGGGATTGGTATCCTGGATACTGATTTTTGTTTGTAAATAATGCTTTAAGTAGTTTATGCGAGTGTGGTTTCACCTAAAAAGAAAATATAGAAGGTTTAATGAAAAATGTTTGATACGTCTGAATCTTCATAAAAAAAATAATTGGCAGCGTTAGTACTTGGACTATTATTACGATTATGATTATGATATGCTGATTAAAATAGTGTTCATTCTTGGAATTAGTGGGTCATATTGACGAGAATAATTATCTGACATCGAGTTCTTTATACTGATTGAGATTCCTAATACAAAAATTCAACGTACGAATTTAACTATTTCAAGAAAAACCATTGAAGGTTTGGATCTCGTTGAAATGTTTCTCTCATCAATTGAAAATACAAGAATTTCTTATTGGTGTCAGAAGCAAAGTATACAAAACAGTATGAGAGTTGCCCACGTGTGTGTTACGATCAAAATTTCATCCAAAATGTTTGTAATGTTTCGGTCTGTGCTTATCGCCTGTTTGGTTTTACTCTTTTAAAAACAAAATAGAACAGAATACGTAAATGTCATAGTTACATGGTATACATAACATAACCATCCAACACGAGGCGATTGCCAAAAATGAGATTAAGTGTTGAGAATGAAATGAGTGTTTTCTTAAAAATTATAGGAATCATTCTATTCCGCACGCCATCATAAACACATATTTTAATTACGTCATTTTCATACAACTTTGGGCTGTTACATTATGAAAATGTGTTTGCAAAAATGTTTATTTAAAATTTTGGACAAATGTTTGCAGTGGGACATGTGCTTTAGAATTTAAGAGGTGTCTGTTATGGTACTGACTGGCAAGGATAGACTTTATAACTTACAAGAGACATCGTTAATGGACATAATTTAGTTACTTTGCTTCACTTATGTGGAAAAGACCAACTTTTCCTGACTTATTGAAACCAAGAGATTAAAATGATAGTAGCAAAATGTTTTCTTTTAATATCCAATAAATTTCATCAAATGCATCGGCTTACTCTAAAGATAATAAATAATGAAGAACATAGTATACCCTGTACGTTTCAACATCCAAATTTCTTAATCCTATTTCTTTGCTTTAGTCGTTTTCTGTTTGATCCGTCCTGAGTCCGAGGCTGTTTCCTAGGATATTTAACATTTTTATATTTTTACACAATTAAGGTGTTGGCCCAAAGCAACCGCCAAAACCTTGGAGGACCAGGAATTTTTCTGTAGGGTTTATTCCCTTAGCCGAGTTTTCCAAGTTTTTAGGCCCCCAGAACTCGCGGGCACCCTCCCATTTTTGCTACAGCAGATATCCACATTACCTAATGGCCATGTATGGGTAGGGCTTGTTGGTAGAGCTGCTTTGGTGGTGATTCGCAGGAGAAGATGCTCAGTACTTTCAAGGTATGCATTTTCGGCTTTTACATACCTTCTGAGATCCTATACCAACTTTGACCTCGAAAGATAGTCGATATAATAGTATGAAATGAAAAACCCCTCAACCCTCAAATATTCCAAGCGCATTGGGGTTGAAAAATATTAAGAGTTCAGTCAAGGGAGACTAGTGGATAGAAAAGTTGAAAGAGAAGGGACCTGCCTGAGAGACAGAGGAAGAACAGTCAGATCCAGTTCGGGTACCTCGGGAATGTCATGCCCCGTTCTCACTAGATGTGAGACCCTGAGGCACATAACAGGAAGTGCTGAAGAAATGTATAACAAACTAAAAGAATGTGTACATGATGCAGCTAAAGAAGCAGTAGGAGAATCTACACACCAGAAACAAACATCTAGGAAATGCTACTGGTGGAATGAAGAGTTAGAAGACTTAGTAAAAGAGAAAAAAGAATTATATCAGAAGTGGCTATCTACAAATGATTCCAATGACAGGAAGATGTATGTGAGGTATAACTATATTGTCAAAAAAGCCGTAACTAAAGCAAAAAACTCATTCTGGGAAAACAAGTGCAACGAGATTAGCCGACTGTTGGGTAGCTCCCGAGCTAGAGAATTTTGGCGAACAATTAAAAAACTGAAACAAAATACACACGAAACTCAACAATTCGAGCAAATTAAGTTAAGCCGATGGAAGAGTTATTATGAAAAGCTCCTTGTGGAAAATCCAAGTGCATATGAGAACATCAACTACGAAACGGAAGACACCACAGACACGTTTGAAGATATTACGATTGAAGAGGCGATACGGACTGCCAAAACAATGAAAAACAACAAATCTCCTGGTCCTGGAGGCCTTCCCATTGAGCTAATAAAATATGCTCCTACAGTAGTGATAGAAATATTAAGTGTAATATTCAATCAATGTATCAGAGGGGATGAAGTCCCAACCGAATGGAAAGTTGGATATATTACTTCTATCTATAAAAAGGGCAACAAGACAGACTGTTCCAACTACAGAGGGATTAGTGTAATAGCTTCAGTAGGAAGGCTGTATGGTCGAATCTTAAAACAAAGACTTGAGCGAGAAGCTGAAGAACTAGAAATTCAAAGTGGTTTCCGCCCCGGCAGATCATGTACAGATAACGTATTTTGTATAAAACAATTAATGGAAAAGAAAATAGCGTGTGGACGAGAAATTCATATGGTGTTTGTGGACCTTAAGAAGGCATACGATAGTGTGCCGTTAAACACATTATGGGAAGTTTTGGAAGCAAGCGAGATAAACAAAGCACTGATAAATGCCATAAAGAGATTCTACGAAGGGAGTACCAGCTGTATAAAAGTAGGAACTACCATATCTGAAGAATTTATTGTAAATAAAGGATTAAGACAAGGGTGCTCAATATCTCCGACATTATTTAAAATATATTTAAATGCAACACTTAAAATGTGGATACGGAAATGCAGGGAGTTCAAATTGTAAACGGAAATATTTATACTTTGCTATTTGCCGACGACCAGGTGGTGCTAGCTAAAGATGCAGACGACATCAGCTACATGATCAGAAAATTCATCGAAGAGTATACCAAATGGGGGCTTGAAGGTAATCTTGCCAAAACTAAATATATGGCAGTCGGAGCTCAAGGCCACGACATCGTTATAAAAAAAGGAAAGATCAGCTCAGTCGACCAATATAAATACCTAGGGGTCACAATAACTTCAGATGGTAGAGATGAAAAAGACATTCTAGCTGAAATCGGCCAAGGAAGAAGAATAACTCAAGAACTAAATTCTATTTTGTGGAGTAAAGGGGTCTCAAGAAAAACAAAAAAGATTATTTTTACGACGTTGATTGAAAGCTGTGTCACTTACGGATCTGAACTGTGGGTAACAAATAAAAGATTATCAAACAGCATAACAGCAACTATAAGATGAATTACTGGCGGAGATGCTGTGGAGTAACGAGATTAGATCATGTGAGAAATGAAGAAATTAAAGATAGAATGGAAGTTAAGAGGACACTCATGGATGCAACATAAACAAAAAACTGCTCTGGTACGGACATCTAAGACGAATGGAAGAAGAAAGATTATCTCTGCAAGTATGGCAATAGGTGCCAACAGAACGTAGAAGAAGAGGAAGGCCACAAAGTAGATGGATGAATGAAATAAGAAAGGCCATGGAAATCAGACAGTTAGAAGAAGATGAGTGGCACGACAGAAAAAGATAGCGACTAGGATGCGAGAAATGGCCGGACGGGCTGTAAAAACCTCGCTCGCTATATATATATATATATATATATATATATATATATATACATAGTATACAGTGTGTAATAGACTACCTCTACTAGTCATTTTTCACAGAAAGCTTTGCAAAAAATTACTCCATCATAGCTTACATAACGAATACTTATATTTAGTTATATTAGTCTAAATACTTCTTACCATTAACATTTGTTTACATTGGTGATTGGTATGCGTAAAAACACCTACGCGATTGCTTTAGAAAGAATGTTTATTTTCAGTCGACTTATTTCCCACAAACTGTAAAAATCAAAGCGGGGACAGTAACACCAACAATATCTTTAGTTTTATTCTCGATTAATATTACATTTTAGACGTTTACTGAATTAGTTCTGCCAATGTTATTTTTGGCACTGTTCAACCTTTATGGATACAAGGTGGCTAATAATAATGCGGTCACTTCTATGCCAAAAATGGAACTATGTCAGGGAAACTTAAATTGAAATACTGTCAACAATGCAAAATGCAGCTCAAACAAACCATAGTTCATCTTACGATCTTTTCGATTCGTGAGCGGAATGAAGAAGGAAGATTGTGGTTCATGTTTCTTGGTACATATGATTGACAACCAGTCAGTAAGTTTTGTAGTATTTACTATTTACTTACAAATTATTGTTAAGATGTAAGACTGAAATTGCCTGGAATATCCCTCCTTTTACTTTTATTATCACCCGGTAGTTAGCGAAAGTCTTATCTGCTGATAGTAACTGCACAAAAATAAATACTGGACAGCTTGTTTCTGTATATATAAAATATGGGCTATACTTGCCTTATCTAACTGTAAATGCTCCGAAAAAAAGTTGAGCGAAGCTTCGTTGATCAAGATATTACAATCACAACTTATTTACGTTACAACGACTCTATGATGGTTTAGCATTACACTCAATCATTAAAACTTTCTATCGCAGGGTTCATAAATAACAAAGTTAATACAAATTGTAAATTTTCGAATCACAAACACATTTTTATATTTATTTCGTGGGTTCTAGGGGTTTACAAGAAAATATGAAAAGACATCTTACATTAATTACTAAGAAGTTTGCGTCTTAAAATGAGTCATTAACGATTTTTGTCTACAAACACTTTACAAATCCGCGAGATAACTGAATGACATAAAGGAAACATGTTTCGCCACCTGTGTGCAACGCCACCGCCCACGCGCACGCCACTGCTGGTAGATGTGGAATCCGTTATGCAGCCTTAAATCTGTATCCGTTGGAAAATGGCCGCTGCTAGTAATCTTGAGCTACGGTTGACGTCCATCTGCTTGATGTGCTAAGTTCTACGGTGTCTAGGAAACAGAAAAACTCGCTTGCAATTTGTACCACGTATTTAACTGCTTTTCACGTACACCCTTGCATATATCCAAATTCTCGAAATAAAAGTTGTAGTGCTTTCCAAATTTTGTTGTTTTAGTAAACCGGTACATAGAAGGTTTAATTTTAATTACATTTAGATTTCAAGACAAGTGACTTCGAACTTCTCTAAAATTTCAAGAATTAAACCAACATAGTTTTTACAATATTACATTCGACGTCAAAATGACATAGATTTTACGTTATTATCTTCTAAGTAACGCTGAATATTTTATTAATTTAGCCGCGCCCAAAAATGTGTTCATTTGTTTTCTAAAGTAACTGTGATTCGCTGTAAATTTGTCACATTGACTTAAATGGCGGTTATAAACAAAAGAAAAGCGGCCATGCCACATGGCTCCTCCTAAAAATCAATACTTTTACGCTGGAGATCATATACAGTGAGTCCCCGGATAGGTGAAACGACTCTTGTAAAAGGTAAAAAATTCTGAATTTAAATTTTAATTTTTTGGGCTTCAGTCCTGTTTGATTAAAGGCAAATTTCTAACATAATTTCACTTTTGAAAAATCAAGTATGCCTTGGAAATTTTCAAAAAACCTATTTTTCTGTAGATTAAAGCGCCTTTTATGTGACAAATACGACAAAAAGTTATTAAGAAAAGTTTTTTAGAATCAACAATAAGGCTTCTATACCAAATTCCAAATCCTCGGCCAACTTTGATCTCTCTTATTTTCGTTTATGTTTATTTCCCAAATCAAAGAATTTTATTTTTACCAAAGTTTTTTATTATGAAATAGAAAACTTTGTTAAAAGTATTTGTTTTTCCTAAACATAAAAGAAAATATGAGAAATCAAAGTTGGCCGAGAATTTTTAAATTTGGCATAGGGGCTTTATTGTTGATTCTAAACAACTTTTCTTAATAACTTTTTATCGTATTTGTCACATAAAAGGCACTTTACTCTAGAGAAAAATAGGTTTTTTGAAAATTTCCAGGGCATACTTGATTTTTCAAAAGTGAAATTATGTTAGAAATGTTCCTTTAACCAAGCAGGACTGAACCCCAAAAAATGAAAATTTAAATCAAGAATTTCTGTTCTTTTACAAGAGTTGTTTCATCTATCCGGGGACACACTGTATAAAAGAGCGGAAATTACATTTAAAAAGGCGGAAAATTTACAGCTTAATTAATTATTACAGTAATTGTCCATGTAATCTTATGTACGTTGCAGCTGACTCACTAAACGATAAAGTTCATACAATTCTATGGAATAGTTTTGACGCAAACCGACCTACGGTACTGTCGAGCCTTGATAAAGCCATCAAGAAATCCTCAGCGGAATGATTGCTACATCATCTCTTCGTTGCCTTATCAATGCAACCCTACGACTCGCATCAGTGCTTCAGCTCATTCGGAGTTGTCCTACTTGCAGCTATGGAAGGTACAATTTAGCAATCACCTCATCTTCTCGCTTCTTAGGTTGTTTTTTTACAGGGTTACATCAACACCTTCACCATGGTTGTGTTTATGTTGGCTGTTTCCTTTATCACTTTGGAAATTTCTCGAAAACTGGTCCGGACTTGGAGTTCCGTTTGTAAAGATGCCATCATGATTTCCAAGTATTCAGTGATCTGCTCGTGCTTCACCACTATTGTTAATTTAGTTGCTATTGTTTTTGTACTCACATAATGTAATTTTTTATCATTCGACCGCATCTAAAACTTTTTATTACGAGTGGTTGTTGTATCTATGCACCATTTAAGAGTACAATTTAAATGCTTCGTTTGCTTCAAATATTTTTGTATTGACATTAAGGAAGTTACAAGTTTTACTCTATGAATTTCGTTTGAAATGCATAATTGTTGTATTTTTCTAATAGGAAAACAGTTTATTTTATATAAAATTTTTAATGTCCAGCTTTCTGCTAGTTTTTAAATTGGTCATTAATTTTGTTTTTATGAATTTCAATACATGCTTTCTTAGCATCGCCCATCATTCTTAAAAACTTAGCTTTTTTAACTTCAAAGACTTTGTTGTCAATTGTTGCCTGTATGTAAATAAAATGTCACAGTTTAAACCCCAAATTTACTAGTCAAAACTAGTTCACGAAAAGTGGTTATGTTAGGTTAGATTAGGGTAGCTTAGGTTCGTGTGGAGATTAGAGGGACGACGCGGAACACAGTTTCTTCTTCTGTAGAAGATACGATAAAATTCGGAGAGGCAGTAACATAAAGGTAACCAGAAATATATTCGCCGACAATGTAATCGAAATAGTGTTGCAGAGCCAGAAACACTGGGAGATAATGCATGAGCTGATCACAAAGATTATTATATGTGACAAGATCGAACAAGACGTCTAGCACACTAGAGCAGACGTGTAATACAAGTTACACATCGACGATCGCGGCTCTGAAGTAATGGGCTAACCAGTTCCGGCGCTTGGTGTATTCGACATGGCCACTAGATAGACCTGGCTTAACTAGGTCCACTACGTCATAAAAGGTTAGGTTATGTTTTAATTAACAAAATACTGATAATTATAGTTTTGACTAGTTAAAAATAGTATTGACGAAAGCACTTTGGCAGAACAATGTTTTGACTAGTAAATGTGGTTTTTGTCTAAATTCGGGTATGATAAGATGATAACATATACATGATACAGTCCGTTTTTAAATTTTGCCTCACGTTACCACGCAACTAGTATGAAATGCTTTAAACTATATATTATTGAAATCAGAATTAAAGTCTCTGTCAGTTGGTTATGTTATTATGTAATTCCGTTTTTTATCTCTACAATGCAGCATCTTTTATTTTTCTTGGTTGCTGTTCGCTGAAAATCATAAATTTTAACAGAAC